>CAUYSK010090117.1:0-59057 GCA_963575035.1 Avahi laniger | reverse complement strand
AGCCATCTTGCTACTGATCTGAGTAAAAAGACATCCAAAAGGAAAAGAGATTGGACAGGTGGAAAGAATCCTGAACCTTGATATGATTGAACCATTGGCTCAACCAATCCTGAGGCCAGACCTGTATCTACAATTTCAGTTTTTAATCAGAGTTTTCTATTATCTGTTGCTTCAAAGAGACTAACTAATACAAAAAAGACAGGTTGGTTTTATTCATTAGGATTTCTTAGGAATTGTCTCATTCCTAAATAGTACTTAAATACCATGACTGAATATTAAATATTACACAACTTGGGAACCCTAGTGAGTTGAAACTATGTATGCCAGGATATGTTCTTATTGATTTGGTTTTGTGAGGAAGGCAGGTGTCATTTCTAACCCAATCCTTTCATTTACTGGCTTTGTGACCTAAAACACAGCATTTAAAACTTTTCTGAGCCATCAATTATTTATCTGCAAACTGGGATAATAATGTGATTCCACAATTTTTAAAAGTGTAGATTATTAAAAATTAAACGGGATAACATATGAAACAATATTAATATGTTTAGTATTATGGCTATCATAAAAGAGAAATGTAATAGATGTAATCTTCCTCAGGTTCCTGTTGTTTTGTTTTTGATGATGTATTTTAACATTTTAAGATTTAGATATGATCCACCTGGATAGAAGACTTCTAAGGATAAGGGAAATCATTTGACTTAAAAAGAATAAAAATAATTTATCATAAAAATTAAAAGGATAGAAATTTTCATAAGTAGTCAACCATCAAGGACATTAATATGATGATATAATTAACTTGAGTAAAACTGCTGCTCATTCTCAAACATAACCTTTAACCTGGCCTCTTCAGGCAAAAATAGTTAAGTCAGAATGGAAATTTTCTAGTACCAGCTGAGAACTATCAGGTCATGATAAATTAGAAACATTTAAGAAAAAAATATGTAATATATTTCTATTTTGCATAGTTCAAGGACTAAATATGAATAATCTTAAAGGTGGTTTTCTGAATAAAAGCTGGCATGAGCTAACTAACACATCAAGTGCAATCATAAACCACGTAGCGACATTTCATTCAGTGATGGACTGCATATACAATGGTGATTCCAGAAGATTAAAATGAAGCTGCAAGATTCGTATCACTTAGTGTCATTGTAGCTGTCTTAACATCCACCTAGTGCAATACATTACTCCTGTGTTTGTGGTGATACCGGTGTAAACAAACATACCGCACTGCCAGTTGTGTAGAAGTGTGACATATACAATTATGTACAGTACATAATACTTGATAATGATGATAAACAACGATGTTACTGGTTTATATATTTACTATGCTATACTTCTTATTGTCATTTTACAGTGTACTGCTTCTACTTATATATAAAAAATGTTAACTGTAAAAGAGCCTCAGGCAGGTCCTTCAGGAGGTATCCAGAAAAAGGCATTATTGTCATACGAGATGACAGCTCCATGGGTGTTATTGCCCCTGAAGACATTCCAGTTGGAAAAGATGTGGAGGTGGAAGACAGTGATGATGATCTTGACCCTGTGAGACCGAGGCTAATGTGTGTGCCTGTGACTTAGTTTTTCACAAAAATATTTGAGAAGTAAAAGGAAAATTAAAATAGGAAAAAAAAATAAAATAAGGATATAAAGAAAAATCATTTTTGTATAGCTGTATATTTTGTACACTTTAAGATAACTGTTCTTACAAGAGTCGAAAGTTAAAAGAATAAAAAATGTATACAGTAAAAAAATTACAGTAAGCTAATTTATTATTGAAGAAATAATTTTTAAAATAAATTTAGTGTAGCCTATGTGTACAGTGTTTATAGGGCCCACAGTGGTGTGCAATGTCCTAGGCCTCCACATTCACTCACCGCTCACTCAGTGACTCACCCAGAACATCTTTCATTTCTGCAAGCTTCATTCATAGTAAGTACTATATACAGTTGTACCAGTTTTCAATCTTTTATACCATATTTTTACTATACCTTTTCTGTTTAGATATTTTTAGAGACACAAATACTTATCATTTCTGTTATTAATATAATTGTTTACAGTATTCAATATGATAACATGCTATACTGGTTTGTAGCCTAGGAGAAATAGGCTACACCATATAGCCTACACGTGTGGAAGGCTAGACCATCTATATATGGACGATTTGTGTAAGAACACTCTATGATGGTCACACAACGACGAAATTGCCAAACGATGCATTTCTCTGAACATATCCCTGTCGTATTAAGTGATGCATGATTGTATACTATTATACTATGCTCTCTTATGTTGATCACGGGGAATGGAGAAGTGAACACTTCATTCAAAGGCCCATTTTATAACATTTGTTGCTGCTTCAGTTTAATTTCCATTTTGTCTTATCCCTCCTGAAAGTAGTATCCTGAAATTTAAATCTTTTTGTGTGTGGTTAGAGTAGTCTTAAAAACATCTCTATGACAGAGCTATAGAGCTGATGAAGAAGCTGGTGGTAGTGTTTAGTCCTAGTTAAAGGAAAATGTGATAGAGAATACATGGATATATTCCTTTCCCTTAACCAATCAACTATACACACATGAACACGCGCGCACACACACACACACACACACACACACACACACATAGACTCTACTATGAACAGGGGTAGCAACTTGTGATGATCCATTGGTGGTTGGTTTCCTGAAAGGCTGAGTCTAGAAGAATTTTAAGGCCACATTTGAATTCAGAGCGAATGGTTACTGAGATAGATTAATAATATGTGACATAGGAATGTAAGGGGGTAATAGCTTCATTTGTGTCAACTTTTTGCCATCTTTACTTTCAACAGATTGAGAAATAACTATATTCTTAGACTTTAACTGAAGAAAAAACAAAAACAGAAACAAAAAACCTTAGTTTATCCAAAAATTTTTCCCTAAGGATTCAGGGAATTATCATTCAGGTATATCCAGAAAGGTCAAAAGAAAAAAAAAAAAAAGACAGAAAGAAAAGAAAAGACAAATGCCAGTGTTCTTTGGATTTTTTACTAACCTGTTTTAAATTATAAACACACATGAAGTCATTAAAAAATTAGGTAGTGAATATTATTAAAAACTCATGTAGAACTAGTTTATTACATCAATTTTGTCTTCTTGGCAATGATCAGAGAACTGTACAGGGTATGCTGCAATACTGAGGAAAGGAAAGGTAACTTTAGAGTACAGAATTGAGTCAGCTGCTATGATAAAATATTAAATTAAATAACATCACATTAATCAGATTTAGGAGGTGTGAAATAGGTGATAGCTGGATCCAGAAAAGACAAGCGGTGGGAGGGTGTGGAAGACATTTCATTGATTTGACTATTCCTCCCAAGGTTGGCTAGTTCATTATATGCCTAAATCACCAACTTAACGTTCCCTGGGAGAGAGAAGATCAAGAATATCACAATTCACGTTTATAGATTTGCTTATGTTGAACCATCCTTGCATTTTTGGGATGAAGCTCACTTGATCATGGTGGATTATTTTTTTGATGTGCAGCTGAATTCCGTTAGGTGGAACTTTTGGTTCTCAAAAAATTTTTTAAATATTCATCTCTTAACTTCTTTGTTATATCAACTTGTAGTATCAATGAAGAAGACATTTACAAAGTCTAATGCAAATCTGAATTATCACAAATTCTAAATTAAAAATTTAAATAAAATTTTATGATATTTATATTCTAAAGGAAAAGTTCAGTGAGCAAATATGAAAGCACTTTGAATAAACTCTTAGAAGTTACTCATTACAAAGAGAATAAGGAGACTTCAGTTTTTAGCTCTTTCATAAATTTTGAAAGGACATTTTGATGTGTGTATATGTGTTTTGTTTTTTTTTTTTTTTGAGACAAAGTCTTGCATTGTTGCCCGGGCTAGAGTGAGTGTCGTGGCGTCAGCCTAGCTCACAGCAACTTCAAACTCCTGGGCTCAAATGATCCTCCTGCCTCAGCCTCCCGAGTAGCTGGGACTACAGGCATGCGCCACCATGCCCAGCTAATTTTTTGTTTTTGCTTTTAGTTGACTGGCTAATTTTTTTTTCCTATTTTTAGTAGAGAAGGGGTCTCACTCTTGCTCAGGCTGGTCTTGAACTCCTGACCTCAAGCAATCCTCCCGCCTCAGCCTCCCGGAGTGCTAGGATTACAGGCATGAGCCACCGTGCCCAGTCTGTACATGTGTTTTATATGATAGGTCAATAATGTTTTGTATACAGAGCATCCCAGAATGGTTCTTGCCCCACTGATGGATTTAAAGATGCCTCACAAATTATACTATTGAATGCTATAAATAAAGCTCTCCTTGAGAAGCTCTTTGTCAAAATAGCAAATCTACATCCTGATGGGATACTATAATTTCAGTGACCATGAATAAATTGCTTTTTTTTTCAGGTACCCCAATTATGAATTTATTAGTGATAATTCTATCTCTTGGTCAGCTGGACTACATAATCGATATACAGAAAATTCACTTCGGGGTGTGATCCTGGATATACATTTTCTGTCTCAGGCAGACTTCTTAGTGTGTACTTTTTCATCCCAGGTAAGTGTTAGTAGGACTTTAAAATGACCAATACTTTCTGGTCATAAAGGACCAAACTATTATTTGTGTGTCTGTGTGTTTTTAATGTTAGTTATTATGATTCAGGTACAATTTTCCTGGTATTTAGTAGTTGTCCCTTTTGTGGAAAAATGAAAAGATCCCATAAAATAGCTATCCGAGTGCATTGAATATTTAGTTGTTAACAAGCAGTGTTGTTTACAAGCAATATTTAGTTGTTTACAGTCTCCACTGAAGCTGGTTACTGAAGTTGTTTAAAGTACTTAGCTTGTTCACAGCATTTAACAGAAACAGCAAGTAATTAAGATTACTTAATACCTTCCTAATTTTGCGTATAGTCAATATGCAACCAGAATCCATCCATTTCTACATATCAGTGCACTGATACTAGGCACTATTGGCATTTGGGGCCAGGTAAGTTTTTGTTGTGAGGAGCTGTATTGTGCATTGTGGGATATTTAGCAGTATCCCTGGCCTGTAGCACCCTCACCTCAAGCCAACATTGTCAAATGTTCCCTGGGGGGCAAAATTGCCCTGGTTGAGAACACTGTTCTAGTCATAAGGCTGTATAATTAAATAAATAAATACATGTATGTCTGAATATTTACTGACCGTACGTGTAGGTAGGCACTGAGACTTACAGGGAATGTGCTCATGCTTTGCTTTCCTTCTTCTAGCCCCACTTAGTAATAGTTAGGCTCATTCTGGAATGGAAAGAAAAAGGATTTTCTTTTCTTTTTTTTTCCTTTTCAGTGATGTACTTTAGAGTTTTTGGTTCCCATAACTCTAATTTTGACCTCAAAATGAGGATCTCTGTCACTTCATGATGGTAGAATTCTGTTCAGGCTTAAGGAGAATATTGTCCTATTACTTTGTTCTGTTTTATGCATAATATCAACCTCAATATGTTCAGACCTTGGGTCCAGAGAAGCAATTCATGTGGAGAAAGAGTGGTGTTGAGAGGACTTTTTGTATCCAAAGGAATGAGATTCATGCTTATTATATATTGTGTTGTATCTAGAAATTCTTGGCAGTCAGACAAAGTTCACCCAAAATACTTTCTGTTCATTTGTACCAAAGCAAAACTCAAACAATATTTGTTTCCCAAAATAGACTTGAAATACCTTAAAATATTTTACATTAGGGTTCAGAGTAAAAGTTTAACAATAACAATATCCTACATTTATATAGTGAGTGGCAGTTTGCCAAATGTAATCATCTCCATTAGTGCATACCTTATTTGATGACTAACAGCTGTAGTATTTGAAATTGTGGAATAATTCCACATTCAATGATAAATATTTGGGCTTACTTGTACCACAGTATTTTTTCAAATATTTTTAGTAAAGACGTATTTAGTACAGTTTAATATTTTTGCAGTATGATTGAAATTTGTTGCCACATTACAGCAATTCCCTTGCTATAAACCAAAATTGGAATTGTTTGAAAAATGCCCTAGAAATGTCTCATCATCATCACCAGTGGAGCTTGAGAAAAAGTCACTGGTAGGATCAAAATGCCAAGCCATTGACTTCACTGGGCAGAGAACAAGAATGAGGCAGTGTGGAATCTGGTGTCAGACTATCTGTGTTTGAGTCCACCTTTTGACCGTCTCATAGTTATGTGGCCTTGAACAAATTACTTAGCCTGCCTCTTACTATTGTTTTTTTTTTCTACCTGTAAAAAAATAATAATATCTACTGCATAGAGTTTTTGTGAAGATTGAAAAGTTATTAAAAGTAAAGCAGCACCAAGAATAGTACTCAGCAATATAGTGTTAAACACATTAGTTGCTATTATTACACATAGAAACAGTTATAGGAATATCTTCACCTACAGTATTTATTTTGCAGCTCTTTTTTCACATGGCTCCATTTCAGGCTATATGCTCTCACATTTTGGTAGAAGCATAAAATATGCTATGTAAGGACTCCATTAGCTCTGCTTATGGTCATGTATAATGCTTAGGGTCCACCTGATCATCATGTGCATTGGCCAGATATAACAATTTTTCTTAAAGAAGAGTAGCCAGTAACATTCAGCATATTGATTTCTCTGTGCCAACATACTACCTCAATTCCATTTTGTTTAACTTATTGAAAGAAAACATAGCCATGTGATATGAATTTTCAGAAACACAGTTCTTCATTTGCAAAGAGTGATTGATAAGTCATAGTGCTTCTATGACAAATGCAAACTGTTTATGTATTGACTTTAGGGAAATTAATCTTCAGACTTTCCTATATATGCCACAGGCATGCTAGAAAATGAGGAAAGACAGGAGGCAGAGGCAGGAGGATCACTTGAGCCCAAGAGTTCAAGGCTGCAGTGAGCTATGATCATGCCACTGTACTCCAGCCTGGGTGACAGAGTGAGACCTGTCTCTTAGAAAAAAAGAAAAAGAAAAAGAAAATGGGGAAAAGCTAAAAACATGCATGCAGAAGAGTAAAAAAAGATAAAACATTGAGAATCAAGTCTCAGCCCTGAATAAAACACAGACATCCAACTCTCAAATTTCCTTAACGATAATCTCAAATCCTAAGAGATGATTAGGAAGTGATACAGTTTCATATGTTCTTCATAATGCTTTGACAATCCTTAAGTTGCACTCACGTAAGCTTTTTGTCTCCTATGTGCTATCCTTTAAGGAATGTTATACCATATAACAATAGAGAGAAAGAGTTGACCTGTCAACCATGAGCTATTGTAGACAATACTGGCGAAATGAAATGCCATGCTAGAAGGAAAAACACAAGGCTTGATGTCTGAAAAACTGCAGGCACAAGTGTCAAGGCACTTCAATCAGGATTCCTCCTAAGTTTTTAGACTCATCCCCCTCAGTCTTGGGGCTTTGAATCTTTCTTGGTTTTATATCCATAGTGAGGTCTGGGAATAATCTGTCACTAACTGAAAAGTTTTTAAAAGCCAACAATATGGCTCTACTCTAATTTTGTTACTGTTGCTCTTAGTTTTCTGAATCCTTTCACCAGAGCTGTTTCTCAAAGCCAGGTTTGTCCTAAAAGCCTCATAAATTGAATAGAACAGTCCTCCGGATTTAATATGAAAATTGGAAGCAATATTAGTATTTCCCAAGAGCATCAAGTGAATTTTGAATGCTATATAGTCACATTCTAAACTATTCTACCAATACACTAATCTTGTTCTGTGTTACTGGAAATTGCCTATGCCCAAAGCATCTACTTAGTCACTTAAGTTATTTTCTTATTTGATGAAACCATCTTAAATCTGAGGCAAAGAAATTATAGTTGGAGAAACAACAGCAGTTGATAGCCCAATTGCAGACAGGCAAAACATCAGAAAGGTTTTTTGAAAATATTGCTTATCAAATTCTGGAATCAATTTTTAGTACTCTGAAATTTGACTTACATAAATGGTTATAGATGCTCACTTTAAAGACTTTAACATTGTTAAAGTCAGATTGTTTAATGAGCAGTCAACATTGCTCAGTAGTTTCAACCATTAAAAATCACCTTAGGACACCTTATTACTTTTTTTCTTTGTGACACCTCCCTTTATGGCAGTTATTACAACCCTTTCATGGGACTCTCTGTGGTCTAATTCCATAGATACACATAATACAACTGGCTTCATTACACTTTGAATCAGATTTTGGAAGGTCTATAGGACAAAACCAAGAACTACATTAACTACTCCAGGCAGATGGCTCTAGATGGGAATTTCCATTGAGGTATGGCTCCTGAAACAACAGTGAATACCTGTTGAGTACCATGGAGAAAGCACGGGGCAAAAAACCCAATATGTGAACCCTGTGACTGCTTCCCAGAGCAGAAGGGTACCTTTCATCAGCTTAAACTCTAGCTTGCACTGTGCCGCTGTTACATTGCTTTAATCCTTTTGGCATTCCTTACAAGGAAGCAAAGACATTGGTCTTCTCTCTCGTTGTATAGTAAAACAAAGTAGTTTATAGGAAAAGTACACAGATCTCCCAGCATCACCCAACGGGACAAGAACCCACTTCCAACTTCTCACACTAGGAGAGCCTCCTGGCCCTATCTGTTTTGATAAAAACAAGATCCCATCTGTTCTGAGAAAGATTTGGGGGCTGGCTACTCCTAAGGAGTGACATTCAGACTAATGGACACCCCCCCCTTTAATTGTTTTTTTGAAATACAATCATATCTGTGTTTTATCCTTTGGCAGGATTTTTGCTGTTACCCATTACTGTATGCTTAGTGGTGTACTAAAAATTATATAGTGCCATGTCAACACAGAATGAAATAAAACATACTACATGTAGCCAGTCATTGCTTTGGAAACCGTAGATTCCTCCTCTGTCATGCTACCTGTCAAGTATCAAACCTGAATATTGGCATCAGCTGAAAGCCTTCATTTACCAGCCATGTGATTTGAGTTTGTAAGCTCAGAGAGGAAGCATAGGGATTAAGTGAAAATATCAACATAATACTAATCTTTCTAGCCCCTTGTAGTAAAATGCCCATGGTTGATATATACGGTTTTTGTAATTACTCACTCAGAATGTTATATCTGGACCTTAAGGATTAAATACCACCCAAGGACTTGCATCTCCATTACTTGCATGTCCATTACTGGGCAGGGATTATGCATGGAGCAATACTCATTCAACAGATACTTGTTGAGCACCTACTATATGGCAAGTATTGTTCTAGGTGTTTATCCTGAGGCAGTTTTGTCTGCGGTTGAAAAGAACATACTGTAGAGCCTGAAAGAGTTCTAACTGTGGCTCTGCCATTTACTAGCTCCTTTTTTATTTTTATTTTTTGAAATTAATCTTTCTGTGGCTTGGTTTCTTTACCTGTAAAGTATGAATAACAATAGCACTCACCTCACAGGTTTGTTGTGAGAGTTAAATGAGAGGAGGTAGGGACAGAACACATTATTGTAATAGTGCCTAGAACATAATCCGTGCTCCGTTAGGCTTAGCTGCTATCATTATGTCATTACAGACTTTTCTTCTCCCCTGCCCTCCCCTCCTCTCTCCTTCCCTTTCCCTCCTCTCTCTCCTCTCCTCTTCCCTCCCCTCCCTTTCCCTTCCCCTCCCCTCCCCTCCCTTTCCCTTCCCCTCCCCTCCCCCCTCCCCTCTTCTTCTCTCCTCTTCTCTTTTCAGAGATAGGATCTTACTTTGTCACCCAGGCTGAAGTACAGTGACACAATCATACCTCACTGTAACCTCAAACTCCTGAGCTCAAGTGATCCTCCTGCCTCAGTCTCTCAAGTAGCTGGGACCACAGACACACACCACAACACCTGGCTAATTTTTTTAATTTTTATTTTTTGTAGAGACAGGGGTCTTGCTATATTGCCCAGGCTGGCCTCAAGTGATCCTCCCACGTCAGCCTCTCAAAATGCTGGGATTACAGGCTGAGCCACCATGCCCAACCTCATTATACATATACTTATAAGAAAGATAAAGACCCACATCTGTGTGGCACTGGTGTGCTTAGAGAGGCCTACAGTCCACATGTTTATTCAGAAACCTCTCTTATATTGGCCTACTTCAGTGTCTGAAATTTCTACTGTAGTTTTTTTTTTTTTTTGGTTTAAGAAAACACATGTGTTATCCACCAACACTAACATATTGACTACTCTTAATACCAAAACATAGACTAATTATTAGGATTCCCCCCCCTCCAAAAAAAATAGCAGGTCCCTAAGGGTGTGGGACAGAGTAAAATATTGTTTTTATGAGAGTAAGACAGTAAGAGTGGAGAAGAGGAAACACATAACAGTTCATTTTCACAGTAGAAATTGTGATCATCCTAAGAGTAATACAGGGCCTTCATTTCTGGCTAGGGATGTCTGAAAAGTGGGTTGGAAGGACCCTGAAAAGAAGACTCTCAGGTTTGCTTAAGGCTGGCTCTGGCTTTATGTGGTATCTTTCTTGTGTTATAATATTAACATGGAGAACAGGATTTGAAAGAGAAAATATGTATAGCAGTTACAAGCATATGCAGACTGCCTGGATTCCAACTTGAATCTACCACTTAATAGTGTAAACTTGGGCAAATGCCTTAACTTCCCTTTGACATCTGTAAAATGAGCATAATGATAGAACCTTCTGGGGATAATACCTAAAATCAATGTCTGACAGTAGTTAGCAAAAGCCTGGTAAATTTTATTAGCCTCTATCATTGTTATTGTAGTTTGCTACTATTGGAGCTGCTTTGTTTTAATTATTTAATTTCTTCTTTTCCTGAGTCCCCGCTTAATTTTGCTTGCCTAGTGTGAGCCTTTGGCTGAATTTGAAGTTCAAAAGTTCTAAATCTTTCCGATCCCCATTCTATTATAGTCTCAGTATTCTACCAGTGATCTCAATTGTATCATGACAGTCCCGGTATAAACTTAGTTTGTTGGTAAAGTAATAAACTTGAAAACAAAGTTTTTATTGTCTTGGTTCTTTGTCTAGTTGAAATTCTAGGACAAGAATTTGGGTAAATCTCCTTCTGTTTTAGTCCCTCTGCAAAATTAAAAATACTATCTAAACTTAGTTTCATTTGCAAATTACATATAACATTTGAGAATTGCCCCTCATGTTCCTGTAATTCAGATTCTCTAAGAAGTTGAGGTGACGATTAACCTAATCAGATTCCATTTGACCGTAAGAGTCAACAATAAGCATCTCCTTTCAGTTTTTGATCTTCATAAACTCCATAGTTTTAAAAGACTGCCATGTAATCCTAAATTGCTCCACTGATCAGATTAACAATTACTATTAGTTGTATCATTTTTAAATAAATGTAAAAATATTGGTATAGTAACAATAAAACTTCATTAACTGAGATGACCACAACTGGAGATTTAGGAATATTTAATGAGTCGTGTTCTCTGTTCACAATGATAAAGGAAGTATTTTTTAAGCAAAATAATATTCTCTGTCTTCACCTATTCTTAAAAAAGTTTCTGAAACCCATTTACTCTATAATGAATCTATTAATTGCTTAAAATGTTATTCTTCTGTGGAGATAGTTATAGTTTAACTTCATCACCAAGCATTAAGCTCAAGGAATGAAGCTCATATTGTGGAATTTTACCTGCTATCTAGTGGACCTGGGAGATATTCTTTGGACAGAAGGATCTTTTAAATAGCTTTAAGACTACACTAGTCAGGTAGGTGCATCTTCCGCAAAGATAAGCCCAATTTATGTCAGTAGTCCAAGCATACTATCTACTCAGCATACTTAAAATTTTTTAGAACAAAAATGGCAGATATGCTTTAGCTCACTTGCCAGTACTAGTTGATTATGAGTAATTACATGCATCATCTCTCTTGAGAAGAGTTCTGAGACCAACCTCTAAATTAGCAGAAAAGAGTGCATGATTGATTAACAGTGAATGAAGGAAAGGAACCAAGAGCATTTGTGTTAAACATTTACAATCCTAATCCTAAACCTCAAATTCTTCAAGGGCACAATCTGTGTCTTACTCATTTTTGTATTACCAATGCCCAGCTTGGACCACTTTGTGACTCTTAATAAATGTTTATTAAAATTAACTGATTCATGTTCTTCCAAGTATTTTGTACTATTCAAAGAGAGAGATTTTCATTGTAATAATCTTTGGTGGCTTTAAAAAAAAAATCTAAGCACAGAGATGAAGAATGAGTTATACCATCTTCTGAGAGCAAATGCACTGGAAGCCTGTGACTGGAATCCACTTTTCTCAGCCTTTCAGTCCTGGAGCCCATCTCTTTGGCCAAGGGCTTTTAGATTGCTGTGAAGCAGAGCTTTTATGTACTAACAACTTTTCGTATTCTTTCCTAAGGTCTGTCGAGTTGCTTATGAAATCATGCAAACACTGCACCCTGATGCCTCTGCAAACTTCCATTCTTTAGATGACATCTACTATTTTGGAGGCCAAAATGCCCACAACCAGATTGCCATTTATCCTCATGAACCTCGAACTTCAGATGAAATCCCCATGGAACCTGGAGATATTATTGGTGTGGCTGGAAATCACTGGGACGGCTATTCTAAAGGTGTCAACAGAAAACTGGGAAGGACGGGCCTATATCCCTCGTACAAAGTCCGAGAGAAGATAGAAACTGTCAAGTACCCTACATATCCTGAGGCTGAGAAATAAAGTTCAAATGGAAGAGATGGACAACCAAACTCAGTTGAAACCATTTGAGCCAAACAGCAGATGAAGAAGGTCCTGACCTAACAACGTGTGGTTCAATGAGTAGACACCTTCAGCACCAAGAGCAGCAAAGGCTTCAGTTGGTGGAATTCCTCTTTAACAAGGGCTGCAGTGCCCTCAAATCCATGCACAGTACAATAATGTACTCACATATAACATGCAAACAGGTTGTTTTCTACTTTGCCCCTTCTTTCAATATTATGTCCCCATGAAAAAAACACTGCCACATTGTGTAATTTAAGTGACACAGACATTTTGTGTGAGACTTCAAACATGGTGCCTATATCTGAGAGACCTTTGTGACCTATTGAGAAGTCCAGAACAGCTCCCTACTGTGGGGAAGTTGATTCTTAGTCAGTGGTGGTATTGTGACCACTGAATTTACTCCCACCAACAAATGCAAAATGAGAATGGAATTTTTTTCCTTAATAAGGTTGTCTGGATTTTTTTTTTTAAGTAATTGCATCAGTTCATCCACCTCATCATTAATAAGTGAAGGATACATCAGAAAATCAAATATTCACTCACCATTAGAAACTTTTGTAAAACAATGCCATGAACAAATTCTTTAGTACGCAATGTTTCTGGACATTCTCTTTGATAACAAAAAATAAATTTTAAAAAGCAACTTTGTAAAGTTTCTAGAATTTTGTATCATTGGATGATGTAGTAATCAGCTTTATAATGGAAGAACTATGACAAAAAGAGTTTAATAGGTTTTCAGCTTTCTTACTTTTTGTTTCCTGTTTCTTATATAGTAACTAATCACTGAACTCAAAGAGACATTGGTCCATTTTAATACTGAAAACTGATTTTAGTTGGTGCACATTACAAAGTTGCTAAGAACACTCTTTAGGAGCTTTTATTCTCTTATTTGGACATTTTAAAAATTGAATTAAATAATCATATTCCTTGCTTTCAGAGAAACCGTTACCTCCATTTCTAAAACTACCCATTTCAGGTTTGTTTGGTAATCTTTCTTATTGGGGCTATTACCACTTTTTGTGAGTTGGATCCTGTTGTTTTATCCAGGGACCAATTTGTGCCCTTTCCTGTCATATCCCACTTTTGAGAGTACCAGGAATCTTTGGGCTAGGAAGCTGACTCTGTTTCTGAGGTATATTTCATGGTATGCAGAATTTGGTGACCAAAGGAAAGAAGGGCCAGTGTAAGACCCAAAGTGGATTTGCGATTGTCTCTTCCAAATACTTCCTTTTAGTTATTCCGTGTTAGAATCACTTCAGAAGATAAGACTTTGATGTTCTTTCTCTGGATATCACTGTTCCATAAAAACACTCCCTGTGTGTATGTAAACTGCCTTCTACAGACACAGGAGTTCTACTTGCCAAAAGGAAAATTCGATCCATGTAGGAACCAGTATCAGGCCTGATGTTAAATGTCAGGGATCCCAGACAGAAAAGCTCAGTTAGACTTGGCCTTCACATCCTCCCTAAATGAAAATACCTGTAAATAAAATCTCCCCACCAAACTTCCCTAAATTCCTTCTACTTCTTAAGTTAAGCCTCCCAAAGAGCAAAAATTAACTACCAATAGTATCAGTAAGCAATTTTCCATTTAGTTTTAATACAAATAAAAGTCATTTGAAACAAAATTTCTAGCTGAACAGAGGTAATTTTGAATATGAGTTATTTTCGAACTCCCATCTCACTTGTCATCAGAACATCAGTCACTATGGATCTGGTTTGTGCCCTTGTAGAAGAGCTAAAGGTAAATCAGTCTTTTTCCACACCAGATTGACCCAATTCCAGAGGTTAAAGGACCAAAGAACAGAAATATGAAGGAAATAAAGTATTTTTCAAATGGAGGCATAGACTTAATTTTGAACACTTTATCTTTCCTTTTTTTTATTCACTACAAGCATGTTTTAGTTTACTTCATTGAACTTATAATAACTGCTTTAAAATTCTTTTCTGGTAAATTTAACATCTGAATAATCTCAGAATTGGTCTTCATTGTTTACAGAAGGGTCAAATTTTTTTTTTTTTTTTTGGGTTCTTCATATGTTGGATAATTTTAGATTGTGTTCTGAACATTGTAAATGTTTTTGTTGTGGATTCTGTTATATTCCTCTAAAAAGTACTGGTTTTTTGTTTTTTTTGTTTTTTTGGTTTGTTTTGTTTTTAGTTTTTTTGCTTGTGTTAGCAGGAGGCATTTAACTTTATTGGGCTCAAATTGTAAACTGTGTCTTGGCAGCAGCTAAAATCTCATGAAATCTCAATTCCATTCTTTTATCTTTAGCTGGGGTCTGTCCCACATATAGTTTAGGGGTCAGCCAGAGATGTGGATAGAGTTTATGCACAGAATTTGGGGCACTTCTTTGGCTCCCTTTCTTCTGAGATTTTCCTCCTCACTTTTCAACAGCTGTGGCTTCCCCGATTCTGTGGTTTCCTCTAAATCTTTGACCAGAAAGACTGTAGTTTTCTATCCACCTAAAAGCCACAAAAACGGTAAACTCACCTTGCACCATTCCTTTCTTTCAAGTTTCAACCTCCATCCAAAATTTTCCTGCTTTTTTGTTATTTCCAGTACCTTCAGGTAGTTTTTTATATTTTATTGAGAGTTTATTATTGTTATCTACTGGAAGATTGGGTCAGTAGGCACTTACTGTACCATACAGGAAGTGGAACTCTGAGGGAAAGACTTAGAAGGAGAAAACATAGCAGGGGAGAGGAGAAGCTTAGTCTTGTGACAGCCCTTGCTTAGACTCTGGCCTTAATAGCTAAGCAGTCAGTAGCCTCAAGTAGGAAGAAGAGGAAGAACTAACCAAACTGATAAACCTGCAGGAGTGAAGGGCTAATGAATACTGCTGACCACATTTTTCTGAAAAGCTTTTTTGCAAATCATCATGTACGTGATGGTGGTTCCTTCTAAACATGCTGCCATATTGGGAAGGCTGACATTTTCTCCCCACTGTTGTACTTTCTCCATGAAGACCTGGTACTTTAAAATGTTACATGATTTTGAATTGAGTCACCAGTGCTAGATTAGGATTTGGGTCTTTACCTTGTTAGAAGACGCATTCTGAAAGAGACTTATCTGGAATCAAATTATTAGCCTGAGCTTACTGAATGTGGGTAACAGAATCCTGCTTATTGATGACAAAGCCATCACAAAGGATCTTACCCAGGCTTTCCTGGATCTTCCCCTCAAGTCTGACTTAGTGCTCAGCTGGGCACTTAGTGAGTTCATGCCTGTTGTGAAAGGGCTTCCAGCATGAATCCAGGGTTTCTTTGTGTCCCAAAATGATGAGAGATTACTTGCTTCCCTCTCTGAACTTTAGTGTTTTTTCTATTGTTGTTGTTGTTATATAGAGCCACGCCTATTTCCTGAATTCCCTCTTAATGAAGTTGAAAAGAGGAACAGCCCCAGCTTCTGAGGGAGTTGAGGGTTAAGAGAGAAAACAGCACATTTAAAAAGCTACCTCATAGAGTGATTATTGTCATCATTATTTAGTTCTGAGAGAATACAATCACTGAATAATCAGTGAGCAGGAAAAGTATTGGAGTCTAAATGGTGCATCTAGAAGAGTCTCCTCCACCTTATTGAGAATAAATCTCTCTTATTTGAGAGGAAATAGACAAGTCCCCTTTGGCCATAGCCGACTGCTTTATATTCCATTTGTGCTCCCGGGAGACTGTGGTTTGGGTTCCATAGACCTGTACAGAATAGATGTGGGACTTGGGGACTGATGAATTTAGGAACTTGGCTATAACACCCTAATTTGTGCCAGATAGAGACTCTAGGGAATTTTAAAAGTGCAGTGCTCAGAGGGGAGCACAAAGGAGAATTTGCCTCCGTACTTAACTGGTTGCTGGCAGCTGTCTCCCTCATGGAAACATGGAGAAGCTGTTCTAAGATCCTTGGCAGTGCTGAGGCAGACCGTGGAAAATTCTTTGGCTTCAATGGTCATTGACATGATGCATGTTTGGGCACTTGCTCTTTGTGCATTCAGTTTGATTTTTTATACAGATCAGAATCTCTGACTCTTGAGTACCAGCTCAGCTATTCAGCTTTGCCACCTCTAGTCCAGTTCAGTTGCTACCTACTTTTTTCTCTCCTACCCTTAAATGAGACAACCTTGGTTTTGTATTCCTGCCACCTTTACAGAGAATGATCTCGTGTGAATGGTTTTCTTTTCACTATTAAATTAATACATTGTTCATGCAGTTCCTATCCTAATTACTTATACAAACTATAGTTTTGTTGTTGACATCTCTAAGATACTAATATAAGGGGAACCACATATCCCCTTGGAGAGTTTTAGGTAAGATATTTGTGGACCTGAGTTATAGTGAACATATAACATGTATTCATATCCATTTAAGCTAAAGATTTCAAAAAATTTTTACAAATCAATGTTACTGCACTGGAAGGAAGCATGGGGGCATCCTTTGTGTAAAACTCTGTCTATCTGGACAGAGCCTGAACTTTTTTAAAAGCGATGTATTGAAGGCCATGGCCATTTGGCGTTTTGGGAAGAGCCAGGAAGAGAGTTCAGAGCACCTACTGACCCCCATCATCTGTAACTGTTCTCTGTAACCGTTCTTCCCACGTCAATATCCCATGGAAGCTGTTGTTCCCTAACTGCCAGTGTGGGTAGAGAAAAGCCATTAACGAAAGAAAAAAGCAGCATGTTTGTTCATAACCCATCTGGATATGACAGCATCTGTGGAGGCTGGGAATGTGCAGTACTTTCCACAGAGAGCACAGATACTTTAGACTGTGGGCGTGGTTAGCAGCCTTAGGAATGCCGGGGGTTTGAGGTCCTGGCTAGTCGTATTACCCCCAGCGGATTGCAGCCCCTAAGAATTTCTGGCCAAACGAAATGGAGGGTAGTGGGTACAAAGGCAGTTCTCAGTCTTGTTTTTCCTCGTCATGGGCCTACAATCAGGTAATGGCCTTGTATTTCAGATTCTCTACAGAAAAAGCAACAATACTTATTGAATTTTACCGAACTGGAATTCAGAACACCTGGCTTCTGATTTTTGACTCTGCCATTACATGTGGATAGGCCAAACAGTCTTTCAGCACTTCATTTTCTTCATAAGTGAAATGAATTGGTTGGATTTGTCAAGGGTTTGCAAATTTGATTGGTTAGGTCCCACATATCTTAAAGGAGGTAGCCTCTACTCAGCCTCAGCTGATTATTGTCTTAAGGACATAATCATTGTGTTTTTCCAGATAAACAAAATCTGTTTTTTTGTGCACAATCTTCAGATTTTGAATATCACCAGCTAATTCAAAAATATGTAAAATATATAAAACACTAAGGGGGCCAAATATAATATCTGTGGCTACTTTCAGTCCATGGTCCATGAGTTTATAACCTCTGGACTAGACTGAGAAGATTCTTTTCTGACTTGATGATTACAATCCAGAAAGGATTGGTTAAGATGGGTAACAGCTGCGTAATGTTTTCAACTTCAGTTGCTGCACATGTCCCAATTCTTTAGAAATACCTGCTTGGCTGGCTCTCATCCTGGATTCAGAAGTAACTTAATATGCTAAAGGGCAGCTGTGCTGTGACAGCTCATAAGCTGGGCTGCTCTCAGACTTGGCCTTGAGGACACCAAGCATATATATGACAGGGGGTAGATAACTTCTAATTTGTCTTCTACCCCTAAATTTCTCAAAAGGTCATGGTAGAGTCTAAGATTCTATCAAGGTCATAAGTGATGCCACTCTGAAGCTGCCTAGTTAGGAGCCCAGGCAGCTGGGTCTGGTTGCAAGAGGAACAAGGGCTTATTTATTGGCTGGACCCAGTGACTAGGTCTTTTTCTAGACCTCAGTTACAATAGAGTAACTTAATTTCTTACCTAATTAACAGGCTGTTTAAGACCCCATGTTTATATTTGTAAATTCTTTCTTTGTTGTTTGTTTCCTTTCCTACCTTTGTTTCCTGGTAAAACTTCATTCATAGAATCACAGCTTTGTTTCAGCTAAACTAAGAGAAGATGAATTTGTAGACACAAAGGGCAAGACAAGGAAGGTATCAGAATTTCCTTAGAGGCCAAGAGGCGGGGTGACATCCCCCTCTGGACTAGATCTGATTTTCCCTTCCCATTCAAGAAAACAAAAGGAGTGTGAATTAGTGCCCACAATGAGTCCCTTCTGGTCTATTTCATTATTTTTTAAGAAATATTCAAAAACACTGGAAATTGTTTGCAAACGTACCACACAATTGATCACTGCATATTGGTGGGTCACAATGCCAAGAATAAAAATATCTGACATGTTAAGTTTAAAGATAGCTCTAATTCAAAGTGTTGGCTTCACACTTGTGGAGCATCAATAAATTCTAACTGAAGTTATGCTCTTTCAGGAAACTCCTATTGTTAATTCAAATAATTTGAATAACCAAAATTCTCTGTCAACAATTGGCAAACTATGCCCGCTGCCTGTTTTTGTACGTAAAGTTTTATTGGAACACAATCACATCTGTTCATTTACATACTGAATGTGGCTGCTTTGGGGCTGCAACAAAGCTTGATTGTATGGCCCAGAAAGATTGAAATATTTGTTATCTAGGCCTTTTACAAAAAAGTTTGTTGACCCCTGCTGTAAGTAGTCCTGTCTTTTAGATTCAAATTGGTAATCTAAAGGGGCTCAACATGCCAAAATACTGAGTCATCAGAGAAAAATTTGGTTGTGGTAGTAGTCAGTTAGGGCCTCTACTAATCGATGTAGTGCCTTTGCGTGAATTGGGTAGAGGTGTCCCTTAAGTCAATTATTGTAATATACTGATTTTTATAACAAAACTCTTGCAGCCATGTTCCAGAAAGTTGCTTAATAAATATACAAATCTTCAATGTCTGCAAGATAAATTGCTCTCCACCATATAACCATACACAGGAATCTAACTGTAGTATTAAATAGTATGGTTTGACAAAAAGAACACTGGGTTCTGCTTCTAGCTCTGAAGCTGACCTGCTGATATCTAGCAAACGACGGAATCTGTCTAGGCCTCAGTTTCTTTAAAATGGGGGTAGCTTCTAGTTGTTGTTTTGAGAAATTTATTAACAGACATAAAGTTTCTTTGTAAAGGCTTTAAAAGCTCTGCAAAATCAATCTCCAATCATGTTTTGGACAATTTCTATAGTTCTAGAACTGTAATAGGTCCTGAAAAGAATGAAATCGGTTAAAAAGCTTTCAGTGTAACTATTAATAGAAAGTTGTGCACATTTGAACTGTGCTGATAGTTACAATCTAACATAAAAAGTCATGCACATTTGAACTAACTAGGAGCACTAATCATACTCGTTTACACTTACTGAACTGCTTTGTGCCATGTGTACTAAGCACTTAACATGCATCACCTCACATGTATAACCTTCACATCAGCCCTGTCAGGTAAGTGTTATGATCCCCATCTTACAGATAAGAAAAATTAATAACTGGTACTTATTAACTATTTTAAGAGATTTACATATTTTTAACTCATTTCATCCTCACAATACCCTATTAGATATGTACTATTATTCTTGTTTTTAAGATGAAAAAATTTACTCACAGAAATTAAGTGCTGTCCAAAATTTTTCATATGATGACATACATTAAAAAATTCTAATATTTATTTGGTATTCTGGGATAAACTTGTGGAGATTTGGCATCTATATAGGGCATAATGAAAAATTCAGTACATCTCTATTAATAGTTTGAGATGATTCAATGGAGGATCAGGAAAGGTATGTGATGTGGTTAGCTCAGACTGCTCTTTGGCAATAGGTACTAGGTGTAAAGTATTATACAACAAAATACATATATATTTAAGAAGTCTCAGGGAGTCATACAAATAGTGGTCAAATGTAATTTTGACTGTGATAAAATGTTGAATAGTTATAAAAATCACTTTAAATATTTTATCTTTATAAAAAATTTACAACTCTAAGCATTTTCTGGTACACCTTTGACCTATGCATGGTTGGGAAGCTCTGGGTTAAATTACTTACAAGGCAAATGGCTAAAAAGTAGCTGAGTAGAATCAAGGCTGGCAGCCAGGACATCTGACTATAAAGTCTGTTCTTCCAGTCAGTAAACAATCTCAGTCTGTAAACAATCTTGCCCTTCTGCAGTGAAGAGCCAAGCTGTGTGACCCAGACTCCGCCAATCCTTAGAGTACTTGATTTTTTGAAGTTTGATCAACCAGGCTCACTCTAAGGGTTAACTTTTTGTTAACCATGGTCTTCAGTTAATCTTGTCCCCTAACCCTATTCTCCAACAGGTTTGGAACTAGCATTCCATACCTCTTTCTACTCCCTCTCTACCCATAGCCATAACAGAAAATAGATGGGCAAGTGGGAAAAGTGAGGATTCTATGAGTTGCTAGGCAGCTGACAGCTCCTGGGCTCTGGAGACATCTGCTTGGGCACACTCTCCCTTTGGGCCTCTGCTTACCCACATCCACTGGAAGGTAAGTCCTGGCAAAGTGTCCATTCCCAGCTCAGTCTGCTGTGTGTTTACATAGAGATGCTAGATAAATGGCTATTAAAGCTATCATTTACTTGGCTCCAAAGACAGGAGGAACTCTAGGTGTGATTCTATTCACCTTCCACGCTTAAGAAAATACTTCTCAGAGCAGAAATAATTTCCTCGTGTGTGCTTCAGAGAACCCGCTGTCTCATGCAGGTGAATATTCTGTAACTAAAGTTGATGTTGGAGTTATGTATGTACATGAGGGCACATTGTTTTAATATGAAGCTTGATATTGCTTGTGTGCTTTACCTAATGATGGCTTGTCTAATTTCCAAGCCCACGTGCATTTGAATTTCACACTCCAGACTTCTGCGGAGTAGAGAAAGCTGAAGGAGGTGGAAGGTACAGATGGTATTTTATTCCTTGCTTTGTCTGGCATGCTGAATGACCGGTGTGCTGGTGGTGATATGTGGCGGGACATCTGGGGCAAGGTTAGTGACCCATTAAGGTGTCCTGAGCTCTGATTAGAGAGAACTTGGAACCAGCAGAGCTGTCAACACTCAGTTTCTTCTTGATTAAGATGCTGCCTCTTAACCCCTAGAGGCCACTTATCCTTCCCACCTTCAAGAAAAGACGGAGTTAAAGCCTGAGGTCATTGCTTAGTAAAAGCCCCAGGAGCTGACTGGGCCAGAAATGGCCTCTCTCAGCAGCTGTTCCATTATCAGGCTCCTCTCCTGACAGGTGAGCTCATGCTCTGTGATATACAGAGCTTCTGAGCTAAAATGGCTCTCACAGGAGCAGCTACTCAAGGAAGAGTGAAGATGCTTAAGAAAACCCACTGGTGAGATAGGGAGATCAGGAAAAATAAGGTTTTTAATTATTGTGGTCACTTTGGCTATTTCAAGGGTGATTTTTTTTTTTTTTTTTTAGCCCATGGGGAGGTCAGGATGCTAGCCTTCCAAATAAGCACAGAGATGTGTTTTCTATTCTCATTATGACTCAGTCTGACTTATCTCAATGAGCTTTAGTGTATAAGCCCCTCACTCAGCTGCAGCTCCTTATAGACAAAAATTATATCTTATTGTATTCCTAGTGCATGCACAGTGACTGACACATACTAAGTGCTTTAAAATGTACTGTGCTGAAATAATTACAGATTTAATGATGCAGTGTCTAGGATTTGCTTCAAAGTAACATGGGAGAAAGCGGGAATTGGGTGGAAGTGTAGATGAAACAAGCTTGACTATAAGATAAAAACTTTAATCTAGGTGATACGTTGTGGAGGATTGTTATCCTATTTTCTCTAGTTTTATATTTGTTCAGTGTTTTCCATAATGAAAGGTTTTGTATTAATACACGAATTAAGTATAACAAAATGTTGAAAGATATGGTAAAGACCAGATCAGAGTGTCTAAAGAGTCTCATCTTTTTCCTAAGCATGTAGCTAGATTACATTTTGCAGGCAGCCATGCGGCTTCAGTTCTGGCCGATGGAATGTGGACAGAAGTGATGTAAGCCTCTTCCAGGTGTGACCCGTAGTCTGTAAGCTTTCCCTTCACTTGCCTCCAGGTTGGATGCAGAAAATCTAGTGAAGAACTTCAAGCTCCTAGGCAATGATGGGACGGAGGTGAAAGAGCCTAGACTGCTGAGTGACCTCCTGGAGCAGAACCAACTCCTCCCTTCTACTGACGAGCCTGTAATAGACTGTGACAGGACTGAGAAATAAGCCTTTACTCCTGTTGCTGTTTTTAAGTACAGTATTGAATTGCCCATAATCTGACAAACTGACTTTCGATTTTTTTTTTATTTCAGCATATTATGGAGGTACAGATGTTTAGGTTACATATGTTGCCCTTCCCCCCCCCAAGTCAGAGCTTCAAGCGTGTCCATCCCCAGATGGCGCGCATTGCACTCATTATGTATGCATATGCCATCCCCTCCTCCTCCCCCCCACCTGCCCGACATCCAATAAATGTTATTCTTTTTTTTTTTTTTTGAGACAGAGTCTCACTCTCTTCCCCGGGCCAGAGTGCCGTAGCGTCAGTCTAGCTCACAGCAATCCAATAAATGTTATTCTTATATGTGCACTTAGGTGTTGATCGGTGAAACCAATTTGCTGGTGAGTACATGTGGTGCTTGTTTCTCCATTCTTGGGATACCTCACTTAGTAGAATGCGTTCCAGCTCTATCCAGGAGTATGCAAGAGGTGCTATATCACCATTGTTTCTTACAGCTGAATAGTACTCCATGGTATACATATACCACATTTTATTAACCCACCCACGTATTGATGGGCACTTGGGTTACAAACTGGGTTTTGAGTCTACCTATTTTAGACATGAGGGGAGACTCTCAGTTATTTGACATTTTAGGGAACCCAGAGCTATAATTAAATACCTATAATTAAGTACCTCTGAAGATGAAGATAATGCTAATGATAATTTTAAAAAGTCCTAACATTCCACTCTCTAGATGAATAACTTCGATTCTCACAACAACTCTATGAGGGAGAAACTACTATTGTTCCAATTGTATAGAGGAAAAAACTGAAAGAATTAGTAACTTGCCAGAGTTAAATAAATCGTAAGCAGCGGAGCCAAGATTCCAATCCAGGCAGTCTGGCTCCCAAGCTCTGTCTCTTCACCAGCCTTCAGTAATCTCTCAATAATTTGGACATTGCCACGGGGGATG
Organism: Avahi laniger; assembly: GCA_963575035.1. Classification (NCBI taxonomy): domain Eukaryota; kingdom Metazoa; phylum Chordata; class Mammalia; order Primates; family Indriidae; genus Avahi; species Avahi laniger. The sequence continues at coordinate 35,203 of CAUYSK010090117.1, read as the reverse complement.
AGTACCAGCTTGAAGCAATATCTGAGCAGGTGATGTATCACCTACAGAAGTAGTGCTGGACCCCCATTCTGGGGAGGAGGACGCAGAACAGGAAAAGGTCCAGAGTCTGCTGTTCCACTGCCCATGTAAAGGGTGTTCTAGTGAGCAGAGTTTAGCAATGGTGCCCTTGATTATCTGGGCTAAAGCCAAGTATGAGGGCACCATTCACTCTGAGTGATTCTTCTCTGGTTTAATTCTCTTCCATCTCCACTCAACCTTGACCTCTCCTGTGTTTGCCCTGGGACAGAATATTTGTCATCTGCTCCACTTGTATCTCCCACTCCCCCACACCCTTACCTGGCCCATCCTTCATGACCCCTCTCCCTGATCCCACCCCAGAGCCTATGTCCTCTTCCAGGCAACTCAAAGCACTTAGTAGGGCAGAGAGTCAGGTAAATGGTCATCAGATCTCCAAATGGCAACAGTAATTAATCACCGCCTTGCTTTCAGACCTCACTTGCCTGCTGCAGATGCTACTCTTGCGGAGGGGTCGCCATCGAGTGTTTGCCAGTGCCCCACCTAGGACAGGGGTTTTCAAACTGCATTCCATAGAGAAGCTTCAAGAGCCATCTGAGAAAATGGAGAAGGTACAGAAAGCACTGAATGAATGGGGTTCTAAGTCCCCCAACCCTACTTCTATCACAGCAGTTCCACTTTATCTGCTCCATGTAGGATTCCATTTGCAGCATTTTTCCACTGTTGAGAGAAACTCTTGTTTTGGAATATCCTTTGGCTCTCCAAATCTTTGAGCCCTTTTATTTCTTGACCCTCTCAGGTCCCACCATTCCTGTCCACCAGGAGCAGAGGGGGAAGGAAGCCCAGCTGACTCTCCCGACTCTTAGCACCCCCCTGTCCAGGCTCTGGAGCCAAGGAGAAGTGCAGCAGGAGTACACCAGGAGCTTGCTGGTGGAGCAAGGGGTTGGGGGTCGCTGCTCCTCCTGCAAGTGCCACAGTTCTGAATCTTGCCTGGCCTTACCTAGAGTAGATGCTAATGAACAGAATAGACGATCCAGTCTCTGTTAGTCTGGATAGATTGGGGGGTGGGGGAGTGGCCTTAGATCTCAGGACGGTGACAATATTCATTCTTCAAGATGCAGAGAGGCAATTGGCTATAGACGTTAGGAATGTGGGATCTAGAATCAGAGTTTCCAGCTTCAAATCTTGGCTCTGCCACTTCAGACTGTGTGACCTTATCCTTGTAAATATGAATATCCTTGTAACATGAATAATAATGTTGCCCTCACAAGGCTGTCTTGAGGATTGAATAATACATGTAAAATATTTGGTGCCTGGCACGTTAGTGCTCAGTAAATGTTAGTAAATATTAGCTCTCATTATTATTGTTACCCTGTCCAAATGCCTCCTTCTGACTCTTCTAAGCAGAATTCATTTTTCTCCTCTGCACTTTCATAGTAGTTTTCTCGATCTCTGATGAAATTGTGAGGACTCTTTTTTCCAAACTCCAGATCAGGTTAGATGACAGGGACAATAAAGCAGAGTCTTTGAAATCAGAATACATAGATATCATAAATTAAGTTCTTACTTCCTCCATAGCAATTGTGGCTACATGTGTGTCTCTCCCTCTCAACCTCTGGCTCCTTGGGGAAAGGTTCCACATCTTACTCATCTTTGTCTCCCAAGGGCCTAGGGTATTATTGTAAGCGCCCACTTCAGTTTGGTTGAATGAGTGAGCAGCATTTGTCTGGAGTCGGGAGTGATCCTGGCCACTGCCTCCCGGCCTCCTGTCTGCTTTGCTTCCCAAAGGCCCAGCTCCTTTCTTCGCCCAACATGAAGATGAGGTGAAGAGTCTGGGCTGGGTCCAGGGCATGTCTCCTAGACTTGGCTGTGAGGTTATAGGAATTCAGGGCATGCAGAGCAACTAACTTTTGCAGAGCACCTACTGTGTTCCTGGAACTGTGCTGGGCTCTTTATAACATTTAATTCTCACAGCAGTTTATTGGAGGTATATTCTTGTTAGTCCCATTTTTATACATGAGGAAACTGAGTTAAACAGTTTTCCCAAGGTCACGTAGTCGATGTGTCTGAGGCGGAATTCACACCTGGGTCTGACTCCTAAGCATGTGCTCTTTCCGCTGTCCTTGCTGGCTCCCGCGGAAGCTAGCTGACATCTGTACCCCGTCCCACCTCCCTGCCCCACCCCACCTCTCCTCTCTACCTTGGTCTTATCTTTGTTCTTCCATATAAGCCCCTCTAATATTATTTTTCTTCCAGAGTTGGCTTATTTATCACTTGGCCATGTCTCCTTATTAACATAACCAGAGCTTAAACATTATGCATCCCCACTGCCTCGTTTGCCAGCATGGTGCTGAGCACTTACGAGCTCGGCAATTAGACTGAGCTCAAAGGGGCCATAACATCTGCATCTTCATAGAGAAAGCTGCTTTCATAGGGAAATGGGGTGGAGAGGAAAGGGTGTGAGATGGGGCTGTGCAGGGAAGTATGCAGCACATGCGTGGTAAAGGGGGGACCGAGCGGGGAATCAAGATGAAAACACAACCAGGCTCCTCTGCCTTGGTACTCAGCCTTAATTCAAAATGACCTGCTTGTGACTTGGGGCTTTGAGCCTCCAGGAAGACCCTAAGGTTATTTCTGCCAAATAGCCTCCTTCCATCTTATTCTATGGCTGGTATGAGCAGCAGCAGCAGCAACCCCTCACTTGTTGAGCACCTACTGTGTGCTTTACACACATTTGATCTCATTTAATCTAGACAACAATTCCATGAGCTAGGTATTAATATATTCCATTTTATAGATGAGGAAGCTAGAATGTAAGTAACTAATCAAGCTCACAAAACAAGCAAGTGATAGAACAAGAGAAAGGACAGAAAGGATCTCAATGAGGGGCAATTGATATCGGTGTAGGGTTCTCAAAGTGGCCCCTGTTTGAGCATCTGCCCAAGTGAGCCTGCAGAGTACAGGAGCAACCGAGTGCCCCAAGCGGCTTACCTCATGGCCTACCTGGGAAAGAAGGATCTCTGGGCCCAAAGGATGATGCTGGTTCCTTCCTAGCTTTACGAGGACAATTCAAAACTGGCAGAGGTTGTCCACGGATCAGGGTCTTTATCCTTTTCCTGAGGATAAAGACCATCATTATTTATATTAGCTCATTGAATCTGAAATGTCCAATTTCAAATCAAAAGTGTAGTTCATTATATCTTAAACAAGAAGCTGTACAATTAAAGTATGTGCCTAAACTATCTACACAGTTTTGCCACCTTAGTGGTAGCTTGTTTATGCCAGCAGCAAAGAAGCCTGGAGAGCAAGTGGCAATTAAATTGTGAAAGGCATATTCCACACCTTGTTGAGAATTGAACATTTTTCCTTGCAAGAAGTGGTCCAAAGCCTGGAAGAAGTGGCAGTCAGTTCATGCAAAGTCTGGTGAATACGGTAGATGACAGAGAGTTTCCAAGTCCAGGTTCTGTAGTTCGAGCAGCGTTGTTTGTGTAACATGTGGTCAAGCATTGTCTTGCAAGAGGATTGGCCTGTCTTTATTGACCAATCTTGGCTGCTTAATCACAAGCATCCTCATCATTTCGTCCAGTTGGTTGCAGTAGACATTGCTGTAATCGATTGACCAGGTTTCATGAAGCTGTAGTGGGTAATACCAGCTCTGGACCACCAAACAGACACCATTAGCTTTTTTGGATGAATATTCGGTTTTGGACTGTGTTTCGGCACTTCAACTTTATCCAACCATTGTGCCAAATGCGACTGTCAAAAAGCATCCATTTATTACCACATGTAACAATACAGTATAGAAATGGTTTGCTTTTATGTTGTGGCAGCAAAAACACGGCAAGCTTCAAAAAAATTTCTCTTCTGATGTTTAATTTCTGTGGTACCCATCGATCCACCTTTTTTACCTTGCTGATTTGTTTCAAATGGTCCAATATTGTTGGAATAGTAATGCCAAACCTTGCTGCTAATTGACATGTAGGCTGAGATGGATTCACTTCCACTACAGCTTTCAGCTCATCATTATCCACCCTGGTCTCAAACACTCAAACTTCTCAAACACTTAACACACTGTGCCACATCATTCCCGAACACTTTGTTGATATTTCACACCATCTGCACAGCATTAGTTCTACCACAGAACTCATATTGGAAATTAATACAAGTTTTTGACTTATCCATGGTTTCAAAAAAATTTCTCTGAAAAAAATTTAAAAGATAATCACAAGCCAAACCATGCATTTGAAAAAATGAGGATGTATCTTCACAATAAAAATAAAGCAAAAAGTGTCGAAATGTCAGAGATGTCAACTGTCAAACTTAGTACTTACAGAAATCAGACATTTCATACTTAATAACCTTAATATGAATTATAATATGAGTGAACATCTTTTCTGTTCCTTAATGGATTACCATACTTCTTGCCAAGTTTGGATTAACTTCCAGCATTTTGGCCTTTTACTTACAATGTCCTGAAATATTTAATAAAATGATAAGAAGGTAGGCACTGTTCAAACTGCTTTTTACAGCTTTCCTATAGGAAATAAAATCTTTTAATTCTGAATGTTTCTGATATTTCCAATAACACTGTGCTAAATATTAGTGTCACTATTTTTTTACATTTCCGTATACATTAATAAGTGGCAGTAAGAGAGCTTTAAAGGTTTTGATAGATCTGTGAAAAATGATGTTGGTATTTCAACAGGGATTGTATTGAATCTGTAGATCACTTTGGGAAACATAGACATTTTAACAATGTTGATTCTATCAACCCATGAGCATGGTATGGTTTTCCACCTGTTTACGTCCTCTGCTATTTCTTTTATCAGTGTTTCATGGTCTTCCCTGTAGAGATCTTTCACCTCCTTAGTTAAATATATTCCTAGGCATTTTCTTTGTTGCTGTTGTGAAGGGTATTGAGTGTTTGATTTGGATCTCAGTTTGACTGTTATTGGCGTATAGGAATGCTACTGATTTCTGTACATTGATTTTGTAACCTGAGACTTTGCTGAATTTGTTTATTAATTCCAGTATTCTCATGGCAGAATCTTTGGAGTTTTCTAGATATAAGATCATATTGTCAGCAAAGAGAGAGAGTTTGACTTCTGCCCCCATTTGGATGCCCTTGATTTCCTTCTCTTGTCTGACTGCTCTGGCGAGGACTTCCAGCACTGTGTTGAATAGAAGTGTTGATAGAGGGAAACCTTGTGTGGTTCCAGTTCAGTTTTTCCCCATTCAGTATGATGTCGGCTATGGGTTTGTCACATGTGGCTTGTATCATTTTTGGGTAAGTTCCGTCTCTGCCTATTTTGTTAAGCATTATTATCATAAAAGGGTGCTGAATTTTGTTGAATGCTTTTTTCTGCATCTACTGAGAGGATCATATGGCCTTTTGTTTTACTTCTATTTATGTGTTGAATTACATTTATAGATTTGCATATGTTGAAACATCCCTGCATTTCTGGGATGAAGCCCTCTTGTTCGTGGTGGATTTCTTTTTTTTTTTTTTTGATAAGCACCTGAATTTGGTTTGCTAGGATTTTGTTCAGATATCTTGCATTTATATTCATAAGGGATATTGGCCCGTAGTTTTTTTGGTTTTTTTTGTTTGTGTCCTTTCCTGGTTTTGGTATCAAGGTGATGTTGGCTTCATAAAACATGTTGAGGAGAATTCCTTCCTTCTTGATGTTGTGGAATAATTTCTGCAGGATAGGCACTAACTTGTCTTTGTAGGTCTGGTAAAATTTGGGTGTGAAACCATCTTGTCTGGGACTTTTTTTTAGGAAGGTTTTTTATTGCAGCTTCAATTTCAGTATTTGATATTGGTCTGTTCAGGAATTCTATTTCTTCCCGATTGAGTCTAGGGAGGCTGTATGTTTCTAAGAATTTGCCCATTTCCTCCTCATTTTCAAGTTTATGTGCATAGAGGTTTTTATAGTATTCAAATAATTCTATGCTTCATATGGAACCAGAGAAGACCCCATACAGCAAAAGCAATCTTAAGCAAAAAGAACAAATTGGGAGGCATCAATTTATCAGATTTCAAGCTATACTACAAGGCTATCATAAATAAAACAGCATGGTACTAGCACAAGAACAGAGACATAAACCAATGGAACAGAACTGAGAACCCAGATATAAAACCATCCGCATATAGTCATCTGATCTTTAACAAAGCATACAAAAAAATACACTGGAAAAAAGAATCCTTATTCAATAAATTGTGTTGGGAAAACTGAATAGCCACATGTAGAAGACTGAAACAGGATCCGCACCTCACACCTCTCACAAAAATCAACTCATGGTGGATAACAGACCTAAACCTAAGGCATGAAGCTATAAGAATTCTAGAAGGAAATGATGGAAAACCTCTTATAGACATTGGCCTAGGGAAGGAATTTATGAGGAAGACCCCAAAGGCAATTACAGCAACAACAAAAATAAATAAATGGGACATGATCAAATTAAAAAGCTTCTGCACAGCCAAGGAAACTGTCAAAAGAGCAGACAATCTACTGAAAGGTAGAAAATATTCACATGCTACACATCTGATAAAGGGCTGATGATTAGAATATATATAGAACTCAGGGAAATCAGCAAGAAAAAAATTAAATAACCCCATTAAAAAGTGGGCAAAGGACATAAACAGAAACTTTTCAAAAGAAGACAGAATAATGGCCAACAAGCATACAAAAAAATGCTCAGCATCTCTAATCGTCAGGGAAGTGAAAATCAAAACCACAATGAGATATCACTTTATTCTAGTGAGAAAAGCTTTTATCAAAAAGTTACAAAACAACAAATGTTGGCATGGATGAGGAGAAATAGGAACTCTCATACACTGCTGGTGGGACTGAAAACTAGTACAACCTCTGTGGAAAGTAATATGGAGATACCTCAAAGAGCTACAAGTACAACTACCATTTGATCCAGCAATCCCATTACTGGGCATCTACCCAAAGGAAAAAAAGACATTCTATAAAAAAGACATCTGCACAATTCACAATTGCAAAGATGTGGAAACCACCTAAGTGCCCATCAACACATGAGTGGATTAATGAAATATGGTATATGTATACCATGAAGTTCTACTCAGCCACAAAAAACAATGGTGATCTAGCACCTCTTATATTATCCTGGATAGGAGCTGGAGCCCATTCTACTAAGTGAAGTATCACAAGAATGGAGAAACAAGCACCACAAGTACTATCAAATTAGTATTAATTGATCAACACTTATGTGCACATATAGTAGTAACATTCATTAGGTGTTGGGTAGGTGGTAGGGGAAGGAGGTGATGGGCATATTCATACCTAATGGGTGCGGTGGACACCATCTGGGGTATGGACACACTGGAAGTTCTGACTCGGGTGGGGCAAAGGCAAAATATGTAACCTAAACATTTGTACCCCTGTAATATGCTGAAATAAAAAAAAGGTTTTGATAGAAATTTTTAAAGGTCACGGGACAATCAAATTTTCCCACTGATTATTAAGATCATTTTTTTGTGGTTTCAGCTTGCATAGTTATTTTTACTATCACACAATACCATGCAAAGCAAGAACTTCCTGTATTTTCTGACTCTTTCAGTGAGGAGTTCTGCTCTCATAAGGCATAATACAAAACTAATAACCTCCACAAGATGTCCATGACACGCACCAGAGAATGAGAGATTCATTAACATGACACTTGCTCATTCAATTAACCTTTGGCGAAAGTTCCAGAAGCCTCAATATAGCCCAGAAATGAAGGAGGCAGATGAAGAAGGAATGCACTTATTTTCCAGGAAATAATTTCTCAGATGTGTGTTATGTAATTGGGGGAATATCAGTTATTCAAAAGGAAGATCCATATATCTAAAATGGAATAGCCAAGCAGATATTTGGAGTTTCTCATTTGATTCTCAAAAGAAATCTGAGCTAAAGATAAATAATTGGGATTTGCTGCCCTATTGATTACAGCAAAGGCCAGAAGGCACAGCTAGAAGTCTGCCTAAGAGACACTGAGGCAGACACTACCCAGTCCATCCCCACTATTGTCTTTGAGTGACAGAAGCAAGATTTTGTTTGTCTTCATATTCTATATGGTTAGGTGTTCAGGGTAGGGCCTCTTCCCAGACATAGGACATAAATCTTCACTAGACTGAAGCTGTGAAGGTTATTCCACACCCCCTATAAGGTTTAGGCATGGGCCCAAGAGACATCTCTGGCCACTGAGAAGTGAGAGGTGGGAAGGTCTGGGAGAGTGTCCCTTACTGATGAAAAGAGGTATGAGCCACAAAGTGTCCATCTCTGTTGGCCAGTTTATATAATGTGATACCTGGTCATGATATCTGGAACTCCAGAAGCCACCTTGCAACAATAGGACAAGCCTAAGGACTAAGCCAGGAGGGGAGAACAAAAGAGAAACTTCAGCTGCTAAATTAACCAACCTGGAACTGACCAAAGTGGGGATTTCCTGTCATGTGAGACAAATGTCCTTACATTCTAAGCTTTCCTTTACAGCTGAGACATCCTACTACATCAGACAGGAACCTGAGAAGGGACAGAGACTGGGAAAGCCAGGGAAGGAGGCTGGAAGGAGTCAGAGTACAGGAAAGAGAACCACGAAGTTCCAAAGAAGAGACACAGGACAAGGGCTCCTGGTTCCTGCTGAACTTTTTGATCCAAAGGTTTTTAAGCAAATAATTCACTTTCTCTTACAAATGTCAACTACATTTCCAAACTTAGATGCAAATCATTTAGGACTTAAGATTCAAGTGAGTAGAGGGAAAAAAAAAAATCACTGTCACTGCCTTAACCGGAGGGAATTTGATATATTTTTTTTCTTTAAAAATCTTGGTTATATTTTTCAAGGCTTTCAAGCTGGTGACACAGACAAAATGAAAATGAATATCTTGGCAGGTGGTAGAAAATGAACAAGCACAGGCAACCAGCACCAACAGAAATGAGATAACCTGGAGCTTCAGTAATGCTGAAATTATCCACAACCCAGGAAGAGATTATTATTAACAAAAAGCTACCGATAAAGGGTAAAATGGAACTGCAAAAACTAGCCCAATCTTGTGTCTGCCTTTCAAATTAAACAGGATACAGTAATTGTATTTGAGCAAAAAAATGTCTATGAGGAAATTTTGTTGTATGTTATTGGACTGGAATGTCAAGGCAACATACTCTACTCAACAGTCTTAAAAATTAAATAAGGGCCTCGGGTATAATGGATGCTTCATAATTATGAAGTACTTAAAGGACAGGGTAGCATGAATCACTTCTATGGAGTTGCAACTGGAATTGGGTCACAAGACACTTTTCTTTTCTCCTCTGCCAACTGCCAGAGGTTGATTAGTTATGTAGAAGTCCAAGAGCTTGGGCTTCAGTGTCAGACAAACTTGGGTAATACCAGCCCCACCAGTTATTAGAGGTCTTAAGCAACTCACAAAGTCTCTGAGCTTCAGTTTCCTCATGTGAAAATACGAGTCACTATATATAGGGTTATGATGACTATCTAATGAGACTGTGTTGTAATAACCTAAGTCAAAATGACAAAAATAACTAATACTCATTAAACACATACTATGTGGTGGACGTTTTAAGAGAGATTCCAGTGACAGATGAGAGTTGAGTTCCTCCGCAGTGCCAAGTTAGCGGTGAGAAAACGCATGCTTATGTTGAAGATGGGGAAAACATGGCTTTTCTTTTAGATGGGGGTTGAGTTAGTAGTTTTAATAAGCGAGACTAGCCGATTTCTTAAACAGAAAGGTGTTACCCATATTCAGTAATTAAGTGACCTTAATAAGACCCATCCCCCTGAATTTGCTCCCTCACGTGTTTGAAGTTCCATCATGAGTCCTTCTGTGAAGCATTGTCCTCTCCCAGCAATACTCTCTAATGTGCATTTGTTCTGTTAATAGGCCCACCCGTTCTTCCCTCCTTCATTCCCAACAGCCTCTTGCCTCTTTTGAAGAACATTGTCCAACTTCGAGGATTTTTGGTGGGGCTTCCAATCACGACTCCCCGATATCCTCGTGGCTCCAAGGGGAATGGGCGGGAGTGTCACGTGACTCAGCCCTGGTTGCTCATTAAGACTCACTGCTCTCATCTGAATGTTTGTATCCCCCACAAATTCATATGTTAAAACTCAATCTCCAGTGCAACAGTATTAAGAGGTAATGTCTTTAGGAGGTGATTAGATCATAAGGGAAGAGCCCTCATGAATGGGATTTCTGCCCTTATAAAAGAGGCTCAAAGGAGCTTACTTGCCCCTCACTGAGAATGCAGTGAGAAGGTGCCATCCATGAGGAAAAGGGCTCTCATGGAACATCAAACATGCCGGCACCTTGATCTTGGACTTCTCAGCCTCCAAAACTATGAGCAATAAGTTTCTGTTGTTTATAAGTTACCCAGCCTAAGCTGGATGGACTAACACTCACTGCCCTGTTCCAGGATGGGCACATGACTCTGGGATGTTATAATAGGGTGCTCAGGGACAGAAGCTCTCTGTCTCCTGGATTATAGCCTGTAAGGATGTGACCTCCAGAGCTGCTGGCACCCAGGTAACGGCTACTGGAAGAAAATATATCTACAGAAAGATAAAATGAAACCAACAAAGTGAAGCAGAAGGAAAAGCAGAACTGAGTGATTGGAGGCCCTGGGGGCACTGGGGCCTCAGATGCCGTCGCACCTCAAGGTAGCATCTTCATCTCTTCCAGCTATGGAAACCAACACAGTCTCTTTTTTGCTTAAACTACTTTGATTTAGGTTCTGTCACCTTTAATCAAAAGAGTCCTGATTATTATAGACCTAATCTAAAGCAAATGCATGATCATTTAACTAAAAGAAAAATGCTACAATTTTGTATTGGGAAAACATGATGGAAAGTTGTAAGATGAAGATGCTTGAAAATTTCTGGCACAGTTCTACCTCTGTGTATCTTCCAAGGGTCCCTTTAAGATTTTATGGAGAAACTTTACCCTGTGTCTCTCTGTCCCCAAGGACTTGTGACTTCCTGAAAAGAATTTTCTCCTTAGTCCAGTCAGCACTTAAAAAATCATTTTCTGGAGTCATGGTGGCAGAAGCCTTGGATGTTCAGAGAAATTGCAGCTAAAATAAAGGGTTCTTGCTTCCAGATGCTAAAAGTGACTCAAGAAGAAAGGTATAGGGTATGTAGGAGGAGGTCACCTGCAGCCAGTGAGAGCTAACCCAGAAGTGACAATCACTCACGCTCAAGAAAGCCAGGCCAGGGGACAGAAACAGGAGAAATAAGATAGTAGGAACAGTCTTGGGTCTACTGGTGCCAAGACAGGTAGTTCTAAGGTAAAATATGCCTTCAGGTTTTCCATATATTTATTGAGCATGGTGTTTGATGGCTTTGGAGATTCAAAAATAAATTAGCCCTGCTCCCAAAGAGTCAGAAACATGGCATCTACGTGCGATGAATTTGCTCTGTCTCCTCTAGCACAATCAACTTAATAAACATATTTGTCTATGGCTCCCTTTGTTTTTTGAACACATGTTATTTTAGATAACAGTATTAACATTCTATGGAACTACAGGTGGCCCTCAGGGTTTATGCATGAGATATGTTTTTGAGAATGTCTTTAGGTCGGATTTGCATGTAACTCAGATCCCTGATGAACAGCTCATATGTGATAACAATAATAATACAGTGTAATACTGTAATAATAATAATAATGATACTCCTATAGTGTAATAATAAGATTCAGAAAATATTGTGCTCTTTCTTATAAGTCAAATGGAAAATAAAAACAAACTCATACAAAGAGTTTAGACAGGAGACAGGAGAAATTTCAAAAAAAGAATATGAAAGGTTAACACTCCCCTAACGTTGTATTGATGGCTTGCTTACTGGAAGGGGCATTTTTGAGGCAAGGAGGTAGCCAACATTAACCAGAAGATGAGCACGGCGATGGTGCAGGAAAAGACGGACTGGGAGCTGGGGAATCAGGATTTGATTCTGTGGCCGGAGGAGGGAGCTTACCACTGAAGTCGGCTCCTTAAGAAAGGATCCAGGGTTGTTTGCACCACCTTTTCCTTTTTTCATCCTGAATGGCCTGGTAGCAGCTGATGTCCTCACTAACCGCACAGTAAACCTTTGTAAATTGCTCAGTGTTAGGATCTTGCTCCTCAAACTTAGCAAATCCTGCTTCAACGACATGAAAGCCTTCAGCTCGTTCTTTTGCTGTAAACTTTCTTGGCTATGGATCTTTCGATTCTTTGCGTTCTTGTGTTTCTATCAGCTGCTTCTCCGTCTATCTATAAGCCTAGCTGCTAGTGCAAAGATGCTGTGTCCATGAATTGCTTACATCATGCAGATTTGTTTACATGTGTGGAAGAAACTAGTTCCCAGACTAGTAATTTAATTATGTAATTGTAAATTATCCTTGTGGAGAGCTGTGAGAGCCCGTTTGTAAGTGTGGAATGCCATACGTCGGGTCATCTGTAACCCGGGGACGGCCTGTATTAGGATTATCTTATCTAGACTAATACTAGCTCGCATTTGTTGAGTACTTGCTGTGTACCAGGCATCGTACTCAGCACCTGGTGTGGCACATCTCATTCCTTTCTCATGGGAGCCCCATAACTTAGTAGGGACCGTATTTCCCACTTTACAGATGAGAAAACTAAGCCTCAGAAAGGTTAAGTGACTGGCCCTAGGTCAGTGCTACTCAAAGTGTTCTGCCACAAATTCTGCTGTCAGTCGGTGAGAGAATAAGAAGTTTACACTAGAATGTAAAGCAACATACTGTTACCTTTGCTGACGAAGACCTGTCATTGAAAACAAAAACGCCAGCTGAATCAACAGTGTACTTGGTGATGTAGCTGACTAACATTCTGATGCAAACTCCTTTTCTCCTGCCTGACTGGTAACACGCGGTTTGTGGACTGGCAGTGGTCTGTGGGCTACATTTATGTGGCCCTGGCCTCGATCACAGAACTGGGTGAGGAGAGGAGCTGGGATTCAAACCAAGCATATCTGGCTTCAAACCCTCATCTCTTTAAACCACTAAGATCCACTGTCTGCTGGAGTTCAGCTTGACTGCCACCAACCATTTATCCAGTTTGAGGCTGTACAAGTTGGATTTCTCAAACCCCTGGTTAAGTGCACCCCCCAAAAAGTTTATATTCCCTTTCAGAGGTAAACCAACCCACCAGTTCAAGCAGAACCTGTAAGGTCTTTAAGAGAAGCGCATTGTGGCCTGGCCACAGACTGGGCAGCTAAGCTGACGCGTCCGAGAAGCAGGGAGCGTCTGAGACACACTGTGACTTAAGACTCTGATCAGACAGTGGGAGCCCCGCCACTGAGTCCCTTCCTAGACTTGATTCACTATAGCTTATAATTAGGTATTGCCACTTTGATAACTGAATGAATTAGTAAGGATGACATGGGGACCCAGCAAGGCTGAAATGAGGAAGCTTTACGAAAATAAACAGCCAGAAAAAATCGATCTGACACAGCAAGTCGGGCTTCTGGGAAGCCGGTGTCAGCAATGACATAAGACACACTGTGATGATTTAAACAAGCAAGTGCCGGGGGAGTCTGCTCTCCTCCTCCTCCCTGAATCTTGTCTGGATTTATATTATCTTTGAAACAGACACTTGCCCTTCTCTGACTCTTACAGAGACAACCAGTAGTGGCTAAGATGGAAGCATAGTTTGTTTCAGTTCCACTCATTCGTACATCTGTTATTTCATTCAAACATTTATTGAGTAGTAGTGTGTGTCAGGCACTGTATTGAGTACTAAAAAACAAAACAAAATCATAAAAAAATATGCTGAAGCATCACAGAATTTGAGATAAAGCAACTGTGCTGTCATAGATCCCCCGCTAAGGAAACTAAGAAGTAAAGAAAGATCTTATTGTCACACCTGCTTGCTATACAGGCCCATCGCTAGAGTCCGAGGCAGGTTAGAACAAGTTCCCAGGATAATAACATGTAACATGTATTCACGTCCCAACTACTGTGTTAAGTACATCACACATGTTATTGCATTTAATCCTCATGACTCTAAGAGGTAGGTCCTGTTATGAGTTCCCTTTTACAGATGGGGAAACTGGAGGCACAGAGCAGTCAATAATTTGCCAAAGTGTTAGATCTTGGCCACAAACCAATGCACTCTGGCTTCAGAGCCCTTACTCTTAGCTTTGAACCTCTTTGAAATGGCCTGTTGGGTGGGTCCCCCGTCTATCAGCTAAAGCCTATTTACCCTTTCAGTCAGTTCATCATGAACAAGCTACCACTGAATGCAGTTCTGTCTAGGCTTGGGGATGGGAAGACAATGAGGTCTGAGCCCTGATCAGCTCTCCTGGCACTGACATTCTGGTTGGCCTGACACGTGCATAAAGCCCTTACAGAAAAGGTGGCCTTTGTTAGAACAGCATGCTTTCCCCCTGCAGCGCCCAACCGCGAGGTTCACTCCATTTGCAGAGAGACTGGGAAGAAATCTCAAAGTTTCCCTAACTTGGCAGCACTTGGTGAATTTAACAAATATTAATGTCCATCCCCAGAGATTTGGATTTAATTGTCCATCAGGGTAGTGCATGAGCATCAGAGTCTTAACATCCACCCAGGGGATTTTAATGTGTAGTGAAGTGTGAGAATGGCTGCTCTGTTGTTTATTGGGTAGCAAGTTAGAGTAAAAACTAGAGGGATCCCTGTAGGCTGTTCATTTCACACACGGCTGCCATGTTACTTCCAACTTTCGCATAAATGTGCTTTCACACAGTTCAGTAAGCCCTCAGAGCCAATGAGTAGCTATTATTACGCCCATTTTACAGATGAAGGAATTGACAGGTCCAGAGGAAAACAACTGGCCTGGGATATAAGTCACACCCAGGACTGCCTAAATATTGTTCACTGAACCACTAGGGACAGAGAGAAGCTCTCGGAACTAACCGAGGGCTGGGCCCTCCAGGGCAAGGCCTGGCAGAGGAGGAGGATGAGATGCCAGTGTGGGAGGCGGTGATGGGCAATCAGCAAAGCCTAGAAGCCTCTCAGCACTCAAGACAGCAGACTGGAAGGGCTAAGTGAAATGTGGGCTTTTCAGGATCCAGACTGCTGAAAAACAGCTGCTCTCAAGCTCGAGTGGGCATCTAGGGTCATGTGGAAAGCTTGTTAAAACACAGAACTGCCCGATCCCACGCTCAGAGTCCCTGATTCAGTAAGTTGCAATAATTGCTAAGTTTAAGTGCTATCAGTATCAGAGGCTTTTTTTTGTAAACTTACTAGGAAGCAAAAAAAAAAAAAAAAAAAAAATTAAAGCTTAAGCCCATAAAGCCTAATGTTTAATGAATTTTTTGGATTTTAAAAATTCTTTAATTAAAAGTTGGGCTAAAGCTTAGTTCTAGATGAATTTATACTTAGATTTCATAATATACGTACATATACATGGGGGGAGAGACCACCTTAGCTACAGCTAATATTTCTTGTAAAATAAAATCCTATATACATACAAATATTAGGATAGTGTGAGGTGAGGGGGGTTGCAGAGCTAATTATACATGGTAAGAGGGATTATATGTACGTGTACGTGTCTTATTTTTATTATATCCACTGAGTATGGATTAATTAACACCTCATGTTTTTGAGGTGATAAAGAACACTCCATTTAAGCTCAGCTACCGTTCACTTAACTGTGTCGAGGCCTTGACAGCCATGTTGGATCATGGCATCCCCCCAAATTAAAACATACCAAATGCAGGACACCACCATTATATGTGCTCACGGGCTGATAGGTCATTAATCCACCAAGATGTCTCATTTAAAGTGAACAAGGGGGTGACATTAAGCTCATGGCCCTGAACGAAATGCCAGGTACAGTTTCGAATTAGAAAACCCCCATTACAGGCCTGCAGTGAGAATAGGCACATGTTCCAAGCAGGCTGCTGATTTCTGGAAGCTTGATAGTAAATAAATTCTACTGGAGGTGATATGCATGTTGTCAATAACTTATTTAAGTGGATGTGCTAGGAACAAATGCTAGGTGTGGCCTGAGAATTTTCATTTCTAACATTCCCAGCTGATGCTGCTGGTCCAGGAGCTATGCTTTAAGAACCACTGCCATAGAATGTCCTTCATAGGACAAACTTCTATTTTAAAGTTACCAGCAATTGCCTTCCTGTACCTGGAAATAGAATCTGCATCTTCAAATTATTGAACCTGGAAAAAAAACAACATGGGTGTCACGAGTAGTTTCTGTACTTAAGGGTGAAAAATGAAATTTGTTCCATCTTGGGGCAGAACCTGCCCTCCTTCTATCATGGAAGAACCAGTTTGGTGATTTTATTCCTGTGTCCATCATTTTTGTTCTCCTGGAGAAGACCAGAACCCAGGAAGTAATCCCAAGGCAGATGCTTCAAAGATTTTCAGAATTTCAGTCGATAGTATGCAGGACATTTCTACTGCAGACCAAGCACTAAAAGCCAGCGTCTCAGCTCTACCGGTTTGTGTTCTCCATCTGGCAAGGTCCGAAGAGAGACTGGGGACTCAGAAGTTGGGAAAGGCTGTGTGTGTTAGGGATGATGAATTCCCAAGTGGTGGCAGAGTTAGAACCAAGAGGAAAATAGAGAAATTGGGGCCCCAGGGAGTACTGGATTCCAGGAACGGCAACTTCTGATATCTAGTGCTTAGTTTTCCGGGGTGTCACTGTGGCCACCATTTTTGTGACACTTATCATATGTCAGGAAATGTTCTAACTTCTTTACAGATACTGATTCATTTAAACCCCACAGCAGACATATAAAGCAAACTCCATTATTACTCCCATTTTATAGACAAGAAAACTGAGGCAGAACGAGCTTATGTAACTTGCCTAAGATCAGTTATTAAATAGCAGAGCCGGGATTTAAACCCAGCAATTTGGTACCAGAGTCTGTGTTGTTAACCAGTAACCTTTCAATGATAATGACAATAGTTACTGTCCCTATATGCTGTCTGGTAGTCTGATATTTCACAGGCACTATCTGATGTACTCCTGATAATTTCTATGGCCTAGGCCCTATTGTCATCCAGCTCATTCTGCAGAAAAAGAAACTTATTATGAAACACCTCACTCGGATATTACCTGCACTTTAGAAGAATTAAGGCAGTGGCTAAGCCCATCCTTAAGGGTAAGCAGTGAAGGGAGAGCAGAGTCACAGCAGAGGCAATTGCAGCCATGGTGAGCCCCGCTGAATGGGAGGGATGCAATTAGACTGGGTTTGTGGGAGTCGGCTGCATTCACTGGGGACCCTTGGGAGGGAAAAGGGTGGGCACCACTCTTGGTAGTCCCAGTGAGCCAGAACTAGGCTCTGATCATTGGATATTATAAGGGGGGCTGGAGAACTGAGATTCATTCCTTCGAGAATTTTTTTAAATCTTGTCTATGGCCCAGGCATGGTTCTAGGATCTTGGGGTTTGTTACGGACTAAAAAGGCAAAGAGAGAATCACGTGTGCTTTTAATGAGCAGCTTCTTGGCAGCAGAGCCCAGATGAAAGACTCCTACCACCAGGGATGCTGAATGAAGGCCCAAGAGACCTTTCTAACGTTCCCTATGCCCAGGCTTTCCACCGTTCATGCTCTTGGCCTCAGTTTTCCCTCTTGTAAACTCGAGAGTATTCCCTCTTTGTCTATGTAGGGAGGATAGAGGGAGATAACAGGTAGATGATCAAAAGGAAAGCATGCCATGCCCATGAACAGCAAACTCTCCCTCTGCTTTAAACCTACTTTCCTGCAAACTTTTATATAATATAATTGCCAATAACACGTTGCTCAGGAGAGCGGGTGAGGACATGCTGTCTGCTATTCTTCATTCGAGCTCCCGGACTCCTGCTCTCCAGAGGGGCTTGGCAGATGATTAACAAGTCATCTGATGAATATGCAACATGATTCCGGCTTAATAAGTCCCGCAGCTGTTGGGAACTTGACAAGAAAAACAAAGCCATAGAAATAGGCGTGATTGGAAAACTGTCTGCCAAGCTCGCAGAGCCACCCAGATGGGGTCTCCCAGCCACAGATGGGCCTGGGCTGTTCCTAAGACGCGAAACGTGCTGCCGGTGGGGCATGCTGACCCTGTTGGGGTGACCACTCTGAAAGCATCCTCTTTCGCCTTATAATTTGCCATCTCATCCATCTGTCTCCCAGTTCTCAACAGAGGGACACACACGCCCTGTTTTTTCTATTGAGACAAAAATAGGAAATGCTTCCTTAAGGACAGGCACAGTGGAAGAGCTAGGGTCCGGAGGTAGACAGACCTGAGTTAAAGTCCTGGCTTTCTCTCCTACCAGCTCTGCTGGTTTAGCAATCCATTTAACCGTTTTGAGCTTCAGTTTCATCATTAGTAAAATGGGCCTAATCACACCTAACATATGGTGTTATGATAAGGGTTGTTAGTAGAGCACTTGGAATCCCGTAGGTGCTTAATAAGCAATAATGACTGAGTTACTATCATCATCACACTTCACACAGGAAGAGATCAAAGCTTCCTTCCAAGTTTTTGTGGACATTCGCTGATTTTCTTGTCCCATATCCATTCCCCCCTTTTCTGGCACTAGCTCCCTGGTTATCCTCTTCCCTCTGCGTGTAGGAGGATGGAACTGACTCTACGGCCAGCTCCAAGGATGGACACACAACCCACTTCTTAAGCCATTCAGTGTATTCCAAATGCCTGGATGCAATAATTGTTTCTTAGAGAGGCATGTGACCCAATCCAAACCAAAGAGATACAATCCTCTGACTTCAGTTGGAACTGTTAGAAAAAGCTTTTGTCTGGACTTAAACTCAGGAAAATATAAATGTGGACTTGTTTGGTGCACAAAGACACAGGATGGCTGAGACTAACAAAGAAAGAAGCAGAGCTGAGAAACAGAAAGGGACTGTTCAGACAGCACTGCCCGAGCCCCTGTGTCCAGCTATCCCTGAAGCCCTAGAATTTTCAGTTACTCGAGCCAACACAATTTTGGTATTTAAACCACTTTGCCTTAAGGTTTTGGCAGGTTTAGTCACAGGCAAACTAAACAGTCCTGACTGTGCATTTTGCCATATGTACATTATAACAATGTATTTTTAAGTCAGTGTTTTTTTTCTGGTTCCATGTGGCTCAACTTATCTTCCCAGGAACAATTCTCATCGCCATTTCTACAAAGACATTTCTATGTTAACTCATTTTTGTCCCATAAATGTGGACCAAGTGCTAAAAGCAGCAGGTTGGCACCACCTCCTACACAGTATCTGTGATTTGACACAGTTCTGCATATTCAATAGCAATGTTAATGGATACATTTTGCTCTAACAAAGCTAGGTGGTTTTTAATGTCTAAAGATACATAAATTACAATTCACAGCATTTGTAGGCACGGATGTTTGGTTTCTGTTTCCAAGATTGTTATTTTAAAATGTGGGGATCTTCCAGGAAACATTAAGGTCTTGTTTACATGCAAACTACAGTTTAATTCTGCAAATCAAAGTTTTATGGGCCTCTTTGAGGGGAATACACACGGTACTAACCACAGTCAGCCTCTTCCCTTTAAGCTTGCTGGCATATGGTCAGATTTGCCTCTTTGTTATTCCTCAGTAAAGTGCTATCTGTGCTTTGCATTTCTCATTAATGATTTGATATATTTCAGCTCATTCATGCCTGGGCAAAGCCAATGGAAAGCGTATATTGCCCAAGCAGCTTCTCTATACCTGGAGATGTTGTCAGTGTCAACAGAGAAGAACCAAAAAGGTTGTCTGAGCATACTGGGGCCTCCCCAACTCCCACGGCCCAGCTTAGGGTGAGAGCAATTGCTGGGGGCATCACGCTCTCTACTTTCTCTGTTTTGGGTTCCAATGTCAGCCTACATTATTCTCAGCACATAGTGACTAATCTCCGTTGTAGCTACTTAATGTCTTTATGTCCTATTCTACAGTATAGCTGCTTATGTTTGTACTTTTTCACAAGGAGAAAAGTGTAAGCACACTGCAATTTGGATGTGCACATGCTTTTGAACTGGACAGGCCTACATTGAAATCCTGGCCATATGACCTTCGATCTGAGCCTAGATTGTCTCATCTTTAAAATGGGGCCAATGATATCTGCCTTCTAGGGCAGTGAAGATTTAACAGCCTAACAAGGCTCTGGTCCCCAGGAGGTGCTCTACAGATGCTTGCGTCCAGGCTTTCCTGTGCCTCAGAAGCATCTCAAGGACAGAGCCCACAAGTATTTCCTCCTTGTGGGACACCAGCTCTTAGGAAGACAGCACATCCTAAATGTTTTTAGAATCAATGCAGGAATAAGGGTGACTTTTCGTTCATTAATGCAATTATCAATTAATGTTGATTAATTATCAATTAACTTTGGAAAAAGAGAAGGGACACAGAAGAGAATCAAAGTCTGGCTTAGAGTTTACTCCACGAAAGCCATCTTAAGATGACAAAAACAATTTGGCCCCAGAACTCAACATCTGAACATGCCTATAAAAGTTGACAACACTTGATGCTGTCTTCAGGTTGCACGTACCAAATTTATGGTTTCTTTTATTGGGACTCTGTTACCCACATGCAGTTTCTCCACTGTCTTGCCAGGACCAGGGCATCTGGGCCTAAACCAATTTGGCCACTGTTTTGCTCCCTGGACTGCCTAAATTGCTCTCCTGCCATCCGCCAGCCAAGCCAGAGAAGAAACAAGGACTCAGGTATTCCGCCGCCTTCCCAGCCTCGCTCGTTCTGTGTGTTGTCCTTGGGACTTGCCAGCCTCTGGATCCCAAGTCCCTACTCTTGTTCCCTATGTGCTTGTGAAATCTCTAGCATTTTGCTTCCTTGTTTGGCTTACCTCCATAATATTTATTGTATTTCTTTTCTGATTATGAAATGTAAAGAGTTGGGGGAAAAAATAAACACTAATACAGAAAATTTAAAACACCTGTAATCTTATTACCTGGAAATAATGACCATACAAACACACACACACACAATTCTTTTCCCTCCCATAAAACTGAAATTTTACTTTTCATATGTTTGTAATATTTCTGATTTGGTTTTCGTTTTGCTAAGAGTACATTATGAGCATGCTTATTCCAATGTAAGTATTCTTTGAGCTTTTTAGAAGCTGAAAATATTCCATGATATTATATACCATAATCTTTTTAACAAATCCCATATTGTTGGGCACAGCACAGTTTTCTAAATGTCATCATTATAAACCAGAATGTCTCTATAGGAAACTCCTACAAAGAAATTACTTGGTCAAAGGCTATATGTTTTTTGAGATTTTTGATACATATGGACAAATTGTCTTGCAGAAACATCAAATCCATTTCCCCTATAAAACCACATTAACACTAAGTACATTTTTTTCATGCTTTTTGTGATTTAAAAGAAAATCATATGCTATTCCCTAATAAGCTTTTTCATACTTTTACATTAGAGTATAAGAATTCCTTATATAATAAAGTTATTCATCCTTTTTTGCCCATAGATATTATGACTCTTTCCCTAATTTTTTTTTTGTTTTCTTTTAGTAGTGTATATAGAATTTACTGATACCTAGAAGATATACTAATCTCTTCTTGAACCTCAAAAACCATTTAAACACATTTGTCTACTTAAACTGTGATTATTATTTTTTTAATTTAACTTCAAAAACATTCAAGTTTGGTTTTTTTCTTGGTATATAAAATAGGAAGTTGGTATACAGTCATGTGTCACTTACTGAACAGGATAATTTCTGAGAAATGTGTCATTAGAAGATTTTGTCCTTGCGTGAAAATCATAGAGTATGCTTACACAAGCCTGGATGGTATGACCTACGGCACACCTAGGCTATGTGGTATAACCTATTTCTCCTAGGCTACAAGTGGGTATAGTGTGTTACTGTACCGAATCTGTAGGCATCTAACACAATGGTAAGAACTTATATATGTAAACATAGGAAATGTACAGTAAAAATATGGTATGAAAACTAAAAAAATGGTACATCTGTATAGACCATTTACCATGAATGGAGCTTGCAGGCTTGGAAGCTTCTCTGGCTGAGTCAGTGAGTGGTGACTGAATGTGAAGTCCTAGGGCATTACTGCACATTACTATAGATTTTACAAACATTGTACACTTAGGCCACAATAAATTTATGGAAAAAAATTGTTTCTTGTATAATAAATTAACCTTAGATTACTGTGATTTTTACTTTATAAATTTTTTAATATTTTTAAGTTTTTGATTCTATTATAATAACACTTAGCTTAAAACACACAGTATATAACTGTACAAAAATGTCTCCTTTATATCCTCATAAGTTTTCTATTTTTACAATTTTTTATATTTTTTGCTTTTTAAAATTTTTTGTTAAAACTAAGACACAAACACACACGTTAGCCTAAGCCTACACGGGGTCAGGATCATCAATATCACTGTCTTTCACCTCCACACCTGGTCCCACTGAAAGGTCACCAGGGGTCATAACACGCACGGAGCTGTCATCTGCTATGAAAACAATGCCTTCTTCTGGAATACCTCTGGAAGGACCTGCTTGAGGCTATTTTACAGTTCACTTTTTTATATATATATAAGAACTACAATCTAAAATAATAAAAAAGTATAGTATGGTAAACACATAAGCCAGTAACAGTCATTTATTATCAAGTACTATGCGCTGTACATAATTATATATGGTCGACTTTTATATGACCAGCAGCATAGTAGGTTTCTTTACTGTGTATCACCATAAACTCATGAAAAATGTGTTGTGCTACAACGTTACAACCTCACTAGGCAACAGGAACTTTTCAGCTCCACTATAATCTTATGGCACTACCATTGTACATGTGGTCTGACTTTGACTAAGACATTATTCCAGTACATGACTGTGTGTGTGTGTGTGTGTGCACACTTTTTCATATGGTTAGCCAGCTTTATGAACATCATTTTCTGAACAATCATTTTGATGACTAATTTGCAATGCTACATATATCATATGCTAAATACCTCTTTATCCTTGTATCTGTTTCTGGAATGTGCATTGTTTCATTGCTTTGCCCACTGCCATGCTCATATCATGCCATTTGAATTACTGTTACTTGAAAAACTTTAATATTTTCTAGAGCAAGGTTTCCCTTGGCCTAGTTGGTGTTCTTTCTTTCTTTTTTTTTTTTTTTTTTTTTTTTTTTTTTTACAAAATACACTTGGCTATACTCATTTTTTTTAATTTTATTTTTCCAGATAAATTCAATTATCCTTTCTTCACTTTTAAATAAGTTCCATTGGAATTTTTATATTAATTGAATTCAAATTTAAAGTTGTATAGTAATCTTCAAATTCTTGAAATTTTCATCTAGTAAATGGTATTTTATTCCCTTAATTTTTTGAAATATATTTCTATATCTTTAAAAGTTCTTAAAATTTTTCTTCCTATAGGTATACATATTTGATAAGATTTGTAAATATTTTTCTATTTAGTAACCATTGTGCATGAAATCTTCAATTTAGCGTTTTTTTCTAGTATGTACTAGAATATAGTAAAGTGATTTCTGTATATTTATTTTATAGCCAGCCAACTTATTATGCTCATATAAGTTTCCATTTTGTTTTCGACTTGATTCTTTGGGCCGTAACCATTTACAAACAACGATAATTTTGAATCCCCTTTACAATATGTCAGCTGCTTAATTCTTCTTATCACATTAGAACTTCTAGTCTCACTTTTGTTTTGTTTTCAAATTAATAGACTTTACATTTTAGAGCAGTTTTAGATTCATCGCAAAAGGGGAAAGGACAGAGAAGTTGTACATATCTCCACTCCCCAATGCACACACACCCTCCCCCACAACATCTTGCATCAGTGTAGTACATTTGTTACAATCAATAAATAAACATCAAGATATTCATATCAACCAAAGTCCTTAATTTACATCAGGGTTCACTGCATTTGAATTTTATGAGTTTTGACAAATGTATGTCATGTAACTGCCATGATAGTATCATACAGAATAGTTTCCTGCCCTAAAATTCCCGTGCTCCACTTATTCTTCTCTCCCTCTTTCCCTGAACCCCTGTCAACCACTGATCTTTTTACTGCCTCCATAGTTTTGCCTTTTCCAGAACGTCATTTAGCTGGAATCATGCAGCAACATGTCACCTTTTAGATTGGTGTCTTTCTCTTAGCAATATGCCTTTAAGTTTTACCCTGTGTCTTTTTGTGGCTCAACAGCTCATTTGTTTTGAGGACTGAATAATATTCTATTGCATAGATGTACCACAGTTTAGTTATTCATTTACCTGTTGAAGGACATCTTGATTGATTCCATGTTTGGGCAATTATAAATAAAGCTGTTATTTGTATTCAAGTTTGAATGGTAATACGTTTTCCAACTCATTTTGATAAATACCAGGGGTGTTAATTGCTGGATCATATGGTTAGATTATGTTAAATTTTATAAGAAACAGTTAAACTGTTTTCCAAAGTGGCTGTGCCATTTTGGATTTCCATCAGCAATGTACGAGAGTCCCTATTGCTTCACATCATCGTTTTCGGCATCAGTGGTTAAGGTTTTAGCCACTTTGATAGACATGTAGTGGTATCTCATCATTGTGTTAATTTGCACTTCCCTAATAATATGTGATGGTGAGTATCTTTTTATATGCTCATTTGCAATCTATATATCATCTTTGGTGGGGTGTTCTATTCAGATATTTCGCCCATTTTGAAATTGAGTCATTCATTTTCTTACTGATGAGTCCTTTAACATATATTTCTTTTCCAAACATTGTCTCCCAAGATCACTTTTAAATAAACATGACAGACAGTATTCCTGATTTTAATGGGGATATCCCTGTCATTACAACATTAATGTAATGTGAGCTATAGGTTTCAAATGGATAGCTTTGCCACTGTAGAGGCAATCTGTATTCAAATTCCCAAGTTATTAAACATGTTTAACAGAAATGGATATTTAACTACATGTTTTATTAAATCATTTTTCTCCTTTGATCTATTCATATGTATATTAGCCAAGGTTACCAAAGAAACAGAATCAATAAGATTAGATAAATAGATATTAATAGATAGGTAGACAGGAAAAGAGAAGATTCATTATGGGAATTGACTTACATAATTATGAAGGCTGAAATGTCCCAGGATATGCTGTCTGCCAGCTGGAGAACCAGGAAAGCCAGCGGTGGCTGTAATTCAGTCTGAGTCTGATGGCCTGAAAAACAGAGGAGCCAATAGTGTAATCTCAGTCCAAGGTCAAAGGACTAAAAATCTGGGGTCTGCTGGTGTGAGTCCTAGGGACCAAAGGCTGGAGAACCTGTGGCTTTGATGTCTGAGGGCAGCGGAAGATGGATGTCCCAGCTCAAAAGGAGAGAGCAAATTTATCTTTCTCTCTGTCTTTTTGTTCTACCAAGACCCTCAATGGATTAGATGGTGTCCACTCACATTGGTGAGGGAGGATCTTCTTTTCTTGGTCTACTGATTCAAGTGCTAATCTCTTTTGGAAACATCCTTTCAGACACACCCAGAAATAATGTGTTACCAGTAACCTAGGCATCCCTTAACCCAGCCAAGTTGACACATAAAATTAACCATTACAGTGTGACTTTTACTAATTGATTCTTACCATTAAACTATTTTACATTTCTAGAATAAATCACAATAGTTTTTTAATGCATACTAATCTCCCTCTTCTATCTCTGGTTTCCTATTTTTTTAATTGTTTTTCTTATTTAATTTCTGATGTTTAGTATTTAGCTTATTTTCCTTCTATTTAAGAATAAAAGCATTTAGGATAAAAAGTTGCCTCTGAGTTTAGTTTTGGCTACACATTCCCATACTTAATATTCTTATTATTAATTTCTGAATTCCATATTATTTATTTTCACCTTTATCTTTGACCAAGATTTCTTTAAGATTATCATTTTCCAAATAATATAATTTGTAAAATCCATGTTGGTCATTATTTTTTTATGTTACTGCCTTTGGGAAAGAAAATTATTGTCTTGAGGGTAGAGGATATGATCTAGTCCCTTTCTGATTTTTTGGAATGATTTGGAACTTTTTTATGACCAAATATATATGCTAGTTTTGTATATACTTTATTAGAACTTGAATAAGAAAGATATTTTCTTTATAGGGTATAAATTTTAGTATATATTTATTAAATTAACCTTAGCATTTTATTTTTCAAAATCTCTGTTTACTTTTATCTCTTTGGTCTATCTCTCTGTTTACTTTTATCTCTTTGGTCTATCAAATGAAAAGAAACATGTGCAAGTTGCCTGCTGCTTTTTTGTCTTTCTGTCATATTCTCCTTGTGTTTTCATTGGCCTTTGCTTTATTTATTTTGAATTGGTAATGTTTAATAATTGTCATCCTTTTTAAATGCCTTTTCTTATGCACTTAAAAATAATTTTCTTCTGTGCCAAGGATTTGATTTTTCCCAGATATCAAATCAGCGCTATGGTCTTTCTAATATGGATTCAAATGCTGCCATTGCAATGATAGCCTCAATTTTAATTTATTTAAATTCATTCAATTTCCTTTTAATTCTACGTATATTCTCTCTGAATGAGCAAATACATGTAAAATGTTTTGAACAATGGCTGGCACATAATGAGTGCTCAATAAATGTTAGCTATTTTCATTATTGTTATCTAATTTTTAGAGAACCTATTTTAAAGCTTATGAAGGACCTCCATGTCAGGAAATTGATATATTTCCTGTGTGTTTCAAGAGTGCCATCTTCCTAAGCTCCTTGAGAACACTGCTCTCTTTTTTGCCATAAGTTCTATGGAGCTCTGCAGCTTTTCAAATTTCTATGGAGCTCTGCAGTTTTCAAATCTTGAATTGCTTCTCCAAGCTTCGTATTTGTCCTTAAGCTAGGTGAGTTCCCCTTGGTCCTATTCACTGAAACACTATTTGCTTTTAGAATTCTCCACTTAAATCTTAACTTGGAGGGCTAGATGATATAAATCACATTATCAGTTCAGCAATCCAGCAACCTGAATGGGGAGGGCTAGAAAGACCCTGCAGCCCTAGATCAGCCACTCTTGGAAAACTCTAAGCTGTTTATTTTTTCATGAACCCTTTTTGCCTGGAGCCACCTTTCTCCGCCAGCTCTCTCTTTAGCCCGTTCTTTTTGCCAGTGACAAGCTGCAGCTCTGCCCAAACTCCTACTTAGCTCATTACACATGGGTATCTTTTCTTCTCATCTGATGCCATGGAAATGTGATGGCCAGTACCACGAACTGTTAGGGCTGCTGATCTGCATGGTCAAAAAGCGGTTTAAGTTCCACATTTTATGCCATGCGGCCTCCCTTACTCTTGAACAGTATGGGCTGCCAGCAGGGGTTTTCTGCTTCATTTATCCTGGGGGAGGTATCAGTATAGTCACTTGTGCCCAGCTCTATACCGTATGTCCTAGTCTGCCCAGGAGAGTCATAGTTTATACCTATTATATATCAATTAATGCCTACTGATCATTTTAGTATTCCTTCTCACTCTCAAAAAGTGTCCTAGTTTGAGATATAAATTATATGATTTCCATATGAATAATCTGTTTAGAGCTGCTTGGATAGCAGGTGGCTATGTAAAGAAAGAGCTGCTTTCCTCTGAAAGGGACATAGGTCTGGGACCATAAAGAAGCAGACCTTGCAATTAGGGGGTGAGAGCATATGCCAAGCACTGTATTTGTGTGAAATCATTCTCTTTGTTCCATTTGTTTAGAGCCCTTTTCTCAGAATCAACCTACCTCCTTGGGATACCACATCAGAGTTTGCACTGGCAAAGCAACCTTTCTAACACTTCGAACTTCATCATCAGAGGCCATCTCTCTCTGCTCATCTCATCTCGCTCATCTCCTGCTCATTACTCATCCCTCTAGCTCTCAAAGGCCACAGCTGACAAGCAACTTTAGGTGACAGAAAAGGCGAACGCAACCATAATAAGCTGGCAGCCAGTTCAGTCCTGAGCAGTGGGAGGTAACAACAATAATTAGGTTGTGAATAAGTGTAAAAACCGAAGGGTAATGAAGTCTTCCACATTCCGTGCGGTTACCACGCAGTCAGGGCTGTTGTAGCAGCTCCTTCCGTGGCCCGTTCTTAGCCAGGCTGACAAATCGGATGTGGGAGTTATTCTGCCTACCAAATAATAAGCAGGCGTGTTGGCAACAGAGTGCTTCTGTTACTCCCCAGACAGATTCCCCACTGCCATTGAAACCCAAAGCTCCAACAGAAGCGGGCTCCAGCCTTAGCAGACTCCACTCCCCTCCCAACATCTAGAGGCCCAACTAGGCAGCCAAAGCAAAGGGGGGAGGAAGGTTTAGGCTTTGTAGGATTCTGAGTGCTGGGAGAAAGCGGCTGGGCCACAAGACTCTCCTGGCCCAACAGCTCTCCTACCTTTAAATTCATCAGTGTAGACCGTAGCTCCAATGCATATTTTGCTTTCCACCAAGATGAGGAAAGGGGGTAACAACTGACTTCAGCTTTACCCTGCCCCACCAGCAGATCTTGCCCCTGCTACTCCTTATGAGAACCATGCTTGAGAACACGCGATTTGAATCCCGACAGATCTTGGTTCAAATCCTTGCTCTGCCACTTACTAACCACGTGGCCTTAGAAAACATGCTCGTTTCTGTCTCTGTGCCACAGTTCTCCCGTGTGTAAAGTGAGGATAATATACCTGCCTCACAGTGTTATCATGAGATGACATTTACAAAGTGCTCAGCTTGGGCTTGGCATATAATGTTCTCAGTGCCCGGAACAGCACCTGGGCAATGGGGGTACTCGACACCTGTCTAACAAACCAAACCAAGAGACCAAACTGCTTCAATCGAATGCTTGTTGAGACAATGAATGATGACCACACCAATTTCATGAGTTGTCATTTTGAGAACTTTTCGGGTGTATCCACTAAATGTTGAAGCAACCCCATCTCTGGCCAACAGTGGGACTCCTCCAGAGATGACAACCAGATCCAGGTCTCATTCAGTATTTACTGAGGATGTAATACATGCCAGACACTTTGGCCTGGGGAAAATCCATTCCTCAGACTTGACAGTCTCCCAAGTCGTAGATGTTGGCATCTATATTATGCATCCCAAATGCCAAATTTCCAGATGCATCAGAGCAGGCTGCTTTATTTAGGCAGCAAACAAAACTTTTGGTTAGAGGTTTTGAAAATAATGCAATGTCTTTTTCCTTCCTCCTAGCTATTTTCCATTCTTATGTAATGTGTGTTCTACAAAGCTTGAGCTAAGCCAGGAAGCAGAAAGCAGCACCAGCACATATCTAATGTACTCAGAACCAAAAGGCCAAAGCTCTACACCAGGTGGCTCTAGACTTGCCACTTGAGTCTGGACTTGCTGGATGCCTTGGCCCACTGAATTTGCAACAAAATAAGGAGCATGGGTGAGTTCAAAACACACCAGGCATAGTGATCAACAGTTCACTTTGGGAGGAGGCCTAAGCAAGAGACAGTGCTAATTATTTGCAGAATGGATTTAATTGGCTCCTGTTTCCTAGGGGAGGGGAAATTTAAGTCTAGGAGATCTGCTCTCAGTTGAGAACCTTTCATTCTGGTCTGTTTTTCTGGCTGTCCCTTTTGGCATGTCATTTTCTCTTTGAAGCGAGTATCTGCAAGTGGTTTTCTAACTGAAGGGATGATAGACCTCTTCTGAAAGTTCTTTCAATAGCTTAGGAAAGTATTAGAAATCCAAAAGGCTTGTTCCCTGAGCAGAAACATTTTACCAACAAGGGAATGGGAAGTCAGAATAATTCAGAATTTTTCCACTACTTTTTCTCTACTCCTTGTACCTCTTTTGCTCAAGTTCACATAAAATGCAATATGACACAACTGTCAGATTTAATGTAACATTCTAATAGGGAGCCCTTTTGCTTATACTCCCAATTTTTGGAGACAGATGTAGATTCCTACGTTTAATTGAATGATACATTTTAATAATTGTTCTTTTCTGAGCAGGAGCGGAGAAACACCCAGTTCAATAGTTTTTAATTCAGTATAAAGTGTCTCCTGATACTTTTATGAATCTTTCAATACAAATGAGATGCTGCAATTAGCATAAATGGCTGGAGAATACACAGTAAGCTTAATATTTTACATAGCACCAACTTGAATATTAATCACTTCAGCTGAAATGAGAACGGATAAATGGCATTCTTTGATACTGAAGTACATTTTCAAACAAAATTACTTTCTTTCTTTAGTTTATTTGTGAAGAATTAGAAAAACTGGCCTAAACTTATCCTGTAAGAAGAAAAAAGGGAGAAGGAGAAGTGGATATTCTCCAAGCTGGGTCCTCCAGGAGCACTAGCACTTTTAGGGATGTCTCCTGTGGACTGACAGTGAAAGGAGAACAGAACCCCCTTAATATCCATCTGTATGGAAGGCATCAGGGAGAGCAGTGGGGAGGGGAAGGAGTAAAGCAATTGGTCAAAGAAAGGCCATTACAACAGCTGAACGTTACTGTTCTGTGTTGACTCTCCCTTAAAGACGGATGTCTTAGTACCCACTGGCTTTAGGACCAACCATCTTTTGAACCACATGTTGCCTAAAAGGATTTATCACATCTCTGGAGGCCCCAGGAGAAAATAAGACATCATGAAATGGGTTGTAAGGCCTTCCTGCAGTAGTCGACCCTCTTCCATGAGTCCCCAGGTAGCATCAGTGTTTCTTTATGTCGCCCACTGCCTTCCCTTCCGGTTCATCTTAATACCCCCCACCCCAACCCAAGCTCTCATTGCCCTCACCTATGCTGCCAAAACACATTCTCTACCAGTCCTCCAGCCTCACTCCAATCACACATCATTGTCTGATTCACCACTTTGTACACGAGAGCTTGGCTAAAAGATGAGTTGAGGCTAAAAGACAGACAGACCTGGATTTGAACCTGAGATCCTCCACTTTCTAGCCATGTGAGGTTAGACAAGTCACCCCACTTCTTGGACCCCCTGTCTTGGAGCACCTGTAATCTAAGAATCACAGTAAATAATTCCTCATGGGTGCCTGTGAGAACTAAACAGAATAATATATGTGAAACCCAAGTCAAATACTCTGACGGTTAGCTGCTCATGCCAACATAGTCCAGAAGAATATCCAAAACAGTCTTTACGTGAGGTTCAAGTTTTATTTTCCAAACTTTGTGGAGTCTTAAAAAAAAAAGTAGGAATATTGGGGACTGGGATGTCCCTTAGAATACTAAGGGAGCTAACATCTACGAGATCATTTGCACAGTTGAGAAGAGTCTTGCCTTAGCACACTTCCCATCCGCTAAGCTAAAAGTCTCTGTATTAGTTTCCCATTGCTGCAACAAATTAACACAAACATGGTGGCTCAAAAAAGCACAAATCTAGTATCATACGGTTCTGTAGGTTCAAAATCCTACATGGGTCTCATTGGACTAAAATCAAGGTGTTAGCAGGCTTCATTTCTTTCTAGAGGCTCCTGGGGAGAATGTTTCTCTGCCTTTTCCCGCTCTGGACCCATCCACATTCCATGATCCATGGCCCCTTTACTCCACCTTCAAAGCCAGCAAAGTCACCTCCCTCAGACCAGTCTTCCGTAGTCACATCTGCCCCTGACTCTCCACCTTTTGCTTTTCTCTTCCATTTTAAAGGACCTTGTGATTTCACTGGGCTCACCTGGCTAATTTCCCTATATTAAAGTCAGTGGATTAGTAACCTTAACATCATGTGCAATCTCAATTCCTATTTGCAATATAACCTAATATATTTCGGTTACAATATAACACCCAATATCATATATTTGGATGTGAACATCCAAATCCTTTATTCTACCTACCAAAGTCTGCATTTCTTCTCCCTTGAATGGCAGAAAAACTGAGAAGGCAGTACAGAGAGTTCCCGAATAACACACTGCACAATTTCCCCTATGATTAATGTCTTACATTAGTGTGGTACATTTGTTACAATTAATGAACCAATATTGATACATTGGTATTTACTAAAGTCATAATTTATTCGGATTTCCTTAGTTTTTCCCTAGTATTCTTTTTCTGTTCCCTAATCTCATCAAGGATACATTACATTTAGTTGTCATGTCTTCTTTAGGCTCTTCTCGGCTATGACAGCATCTCAGATTTTCCTTTTTTTTTTTTTTAACGAGTTCAATAATTTTGAGAAGTCCTGGTCAGGTATACTGCAGGATGCCCTTCTCCTGGAATTTATCAGATGTTTTTCTCATGATTAGGCTGAGGTTATGTGTTTTGGGGAGGAAGAACACATAGAGAAAGTACTATTTTCATCATATCATATCATGGGTATATATATTAAATACATATGGCCAGCAGGACATCACTATTGATAATCACCTGACTAAAGTAGCATTAGTAGCATTTTCAGGTTTCTCCACTGTAAAGTCCTCTTTCTTAGCCCCTTTTCCTTACAAAATTCTTTGGAAAGAAGTCACTATTTATAGCCCGTACTTAAAGAATAAAGAGTTATGCTCTCCCTTTTAGAATGATTTATCGACACAATGATTTCTCTACATAAATCAGTCGGAAATTTCTGCATGAGAAATTTGTCTCTTCTCTTTCATTTATCAATTTATCCAATAACATATTTATATCAGAATGGACTAATGGATATTTATTATATATTATGGCTATAATTTAATACTATTTTATTTTGTTGCTCAAGTTTTTCCTGTTTTGTGAATTGTGGCTCTTGTGTTCCTTTGATATACTCCTGTTTTGTTTTTCTGAGTACCTCCTTACTTTCTGGAATTTACTTCCTTCCCTCCTTCCTTCTGGAACTCTAAGACATTCCAGGATCATCTTGCATATTTCCTGCCCTAGTCCTAGAATTAGCTATTTCTCCAAAAAGCCCTGGTCCCTTTTATTGGATAATAGTATTAGAAATCAAAATCTGGGTGCTAGGTGTGTTCATTGCCACTAGAGTGTCACTTGGTTTTGGCTCTCTCAGCTGATACAACGAAGAACTATACATGTATATACTAAGCCACTTGTATACCTATATCTAAAAATATTTCAATATTCAACTATCTGTATCTAGATCAATCTAAACATGAGTTCTTACTGATGTCTCCAATTATAATCCATTACCACATGGGGATCATTCTAGCCTCCTCCTTTTGCTTATCTGTAAATTACCACCCCAACAGTGAGAAACCTGGCTTCCACATCCACCATGTATTTATTTAATTCTTCAAGTGTGTACATGTAGAGCAGTATCAGAACTCATAACCCATACTCCCACAAGAAATCACTTTATCAATTAGAGAACAGTGCTTATCTGCAGCTCCTTTTGCCTTTAGTCTTACAGACACCATCCATTTCCAAAGTTACTTAGATCAGCACCTTTTCCACCCACTCCTTTCAGTGAAGCTGTGTCATATGCTTACAATACACTTAAATCTCTTGTCCTGGTCTGTATTCTTTCCTGGTATCTGGGAGTCATTTTTAAGCATACTGATGCAAAATTCTAGTCCTGCTTTATGTATGTCAGCTCATGATAGTGGTTATCATATATCCATTATTTTTAAAATAGACTTTAGAGTTTGGTTAGAAATCATGGTTTTCCTGCCTCATCTGTCACTCTTAGGTCAGAGGAAAATTTAAGTTTACATTAGGAATGTTCTCCCTCTTCTATACTAAATCTTCTTCCTCAAAAGTATGGAGGAGTACAAAGACTTTGAACATTAATGCCCATCACATCAAGACCATATGAGCCTTTCAGGGCCCAGGAACAGATAAAACCCTGCCCTGATCATTTCTCCCTTGTCTACAAACCACTTTTCCAAAACCACAGAGAAAGTGGGTGTCGACCAGATCCCTGAAGTTTGAAGACTGGCAAATTTGAACCCATTAGGGGAGCAGAGAGGCCAACAAGAGCCAGTGATAGCCACACTGCTAGTCTTCCTGTGCCTATTTTCTACCCAGGCTGCCCCTCCGCTGCCACGTCCTGCCCTAGGACCATACTCTTAGAAATTACAATTGCATGTTCAATCCCATTTTTCCTAAAAGAAGATCCTAATAGGATTCTGGTTGTGACCTTAGAGAATCCAAAGTTTAAGGGAAAGGAGCTGCAGAAAACTGGCTCCTCAGACACTCAAGATACAGCTCAATTATTAAAGAACGAGCTTGAGCAACCACAGGGTTGTAGGAATCTGGGCTGTGATGAGAAATTTCAGAAGCATAACTTCAGGAAGATGATGTCATATCTTGGCCATAGCTCCAAAGCTTGACTTTTCATCGTGTTTGATTGCTGCATTCAGGTATGATGGTTTTGCTCGCATGAATTTATTTGAATGGTGCACAACACAGGGAAACTTCTAGCCTGCTTGTTAAATGACGGCATAGAATTACATTTCTAAGTAGCAGCAAATTCCCTTGTCAAGAAAGATTGCTTTAAAGCCTCAGGGAGTTGTTAGCACTGAGTAATTAATAATAAGAAAATGCTTGCAGATTAACAGAAATACTCAGATTGCCTGACACAAAACAGGTAGAAGCATACACACACAAAAAGAGGATTTGTACACTGTAAAGGAGGAGGAATCTTTCCCAAGGTAACTTTTCTTACTTAGGTAACACATAGAAGTATTTCTAAATTATTAGAAACAGTTCTATACTATACTAAGTACTCATAAACATTCACATTTAGAAAGCTTTAGTAAATGTAAACTGGTACTAAAATGGCCTACTTGGATTTTATGTGTTTTTGCTTGTTTTTCAAACTTTCATTGCTCAAAACTCACCATATATCTGCTTCCTTCAGTTCAGGAAACTATTACCTAGAGTTTCCACCTGTGAGGTATGTGCTCCCAACAGCCACGTGTTAGGAAGCTTCTAGACTTATAACCAGAAGACCAACATGCCTGTGTCAGAGAACTGTGCTATATTGTACGCAGGAGAAAATAAGTCAAATCCAATTTTTAAAATTTAATGTATCAATTCAAAACTGTTGTTCACAGAGCAGTTAAAAAAACCAATTTTCAGAGGAGCAGGTAAGAAGTGGTAAACAGATCCCTACAGCTAAGCAGTTGATGATGTAAATTGTCTGAAATGAAAGATATTTATTCATGAGCACAGAAGGCTCAAAAAATTAATTTAGAGAAGTCTTTCCCACCTTCCTTGGAGTATGGGATTCTTAAATAAATGATCGATAGCTGATTTGAGCCAAACAGAAGGACTTGCCCAGGATCAGACAGGTAATTACCTACAGCGA
>CAUYSK010090115.1:0-17008 GCA_963575035.1 Avahi laniger | reverse complement strand
GCCTAGCTCACAGCAACCTCACATTCCTGGGCTCAAGCAATCCTACTGCCTCAGCCTCCCAAATAGCTGGGACTACAGGCATGTGCCACCATGCCCGGCTAATTTTTTCTATATATTTTTAGCTGTCCAATTAATTTCTTTCTATTTTTGGTAGAGACAGGGTCTCGCTCTTTCTCAGGCTAGTCTTGAACTCCTGAGCTCAAACAATCCACCCACCTCGGCCTTCCAGAATGCTAGGATTATAGGCGTGAGCCACCGCGCCCGGCCAACAATAAATGTACTTGGATGAAGTTTTCTTCCTCTTTTTGGATGAAAACTTTTCTTCCACCTCCTTCAGATGTTATGGTGGGTATGCGTGTCAGTCAATGTAACTCCATAAATGTGTATATTTTTTGGTCCAGTACTTATTAATGGCAGCCTATGGAATAGCTGAAAGTTTTCTTGATCATTTTCATGAATTGCAATTAAATGTAGAGAATATATTAGGACACCATCTGTGTGCACATCATTCTGTGATTTTGATGTGAAGATTTACATGATGAATTTGTCATCCTACCAAACTCCATGGAGCCATCAGACATGCCCCCATTCTGTGCAGCCAGCAGTGTATAAAGTGGAAATCTAACCTTTCCATGCGTTCACCGTCTTAGGGTCACAGGCTGCTGTGACCCAGCTCTATTCCATGGCCTAACCTATTCTCACCCTTGCTTATTCCCAAATCATCCTTTTGGGAGGGCCTTACCATGTCTTCTTTATACTCTCCTCTGCTTCTCTCACTTTGGTTTGTACCTTCTTCCTCAACTGGAGTGTAAGTTCTCCCTATTTACTGGGATATAAGGTTCTGTCTAGTCTCCATGTGGAAATGCTGTCTCTGGATATTTCCATTCCTGTGGGATGACTTACATCAGGGCACTTGTGAGTACAATATAGTATAGTAGTGTAAAGTACATGTAATTTCAAGTCAGACAAAAACTGTGTGAAGCTTGCCTTACCTTCTCACTAGCTTTGTAACTTAGGACATGTTACTTGACATTTTAGCACTTTAATTTCTCTATCCATAATGTGGATAATTAGTAGTATCATAGAATTGTTTTGAAAATTAAATGAGCAAACATATACAGGGTGCCTAGAAAAGCATCTGCCACTTAGCCCACTGTATATGGCCACAGTTATTATTAGAGGCTTCATGGTAGAAGAAAACCCCGAGACAAGTCACGATGGATTGGTATACTGGACACTTCTATGACATTAAAAATATAAATAAGTTTCCTCATATTCATTTTCTTTTATTAATTACAGTTATTCTGGTCAGATGACTGATTTTGAATCCTACCAAAATTGCACCTTCTGAGCTGAAGCAAATGGAAAGAGAAATCTTTCTTTTCCAGAAGCCAAAAGCCATTTCCCAAGAGGTTTCTGTTCAACCCACACAAGCAAATGCAGCTGTGGTGGTTTTGTCAGGTTGTTCAGAATATCACACACCAGCATTAGCCTTAAAGAATGATACCGGTACTCGTTGCCTCTTGGTTCATGGGGTAGACCCACAAGGAAAATAGAAACAAAGCAAAGGTAGGTAGCCCCACTTGGCACAGTTGATTGACTTTAATAGGTCCTGATTATGCTGCTCATATTCCATGAAATTAAAAAGCTTACAAATGTTATGAGCCATTACCCTTCCATTTAAGGGAGCTTATGACATGTTAGCAACATTTAATGAAATTCTTTTCAAAATGCCATTGGCAGACTCATTGAGATTCCATGTTGAAATTCAACTTGAAGTATTGTTTGAGGAAGTTTGTTCTCTCCCTGCCTGTCTTTGTAATATGTTGGACCCACCTCAAGGCCAAAAGAAGTTTTTTATCAGTTAGAGGGTAATTTTCATGTATCAAGAAGTGCTTCTGCTTTGACTATGAGATTTTTTTTCCAGTTGAAGAAAAGATTACCAAGACTTCCATGTTAATGTTTGCACTTAGAGAGTATAAGATTAGCCTATATTTTTACGCAATGATAAATTTTAAAACTTAAGTCCTTTCTATTCAGTTCTGTCTATATTTATTGGCAGTCTTAAACATTGTAGCAAATATTCCAAAATGTTATTGCCTGCCCTGTCTTTCGTGAGCTATTACAGTGTAATTTGGGAGATAAGCCTTTGTGCAAGAAGACAATTAAAGCATCAGAAATGAGGTGATTAAATCCTAGATCATATTGTACTGATTATTTATATAATAGAAGTTCAGAAAATAAAAATACTACAGCTGGTTGAAGGAGAATTTTTATAGCATATAAGAAAACTGAATAGTGAGACATAAGTTATTAAGGGATAATTGATAATTTCTGTTATATAAGATAATTTCTGTTATACCATCATTTTAAATTTTATGATGGTAACATTTAATAGCCATAGTCATTTGTCTGGGTACTAGCCATATCACCATCTTGTTGGTAATGTCCCCCACTACTTTTTGAGATTTTATGGGTCAAGAAGGATCCTATGTGCTTTATATACATTTTCCTCAAATCCTCCCGACAATCTTACAGGGTAGATCATATTATCACTATTCTAGAGGTGAGGAGGACTGAGCTGAAAAATAGTTAGGTAATGGTTTCCAGCTAGTGTATGAACAATTGGAATTCAAACCCAGGTAGGAACTACCCAAAGCATGTGTTTTCCATCTTGATATTGATCTGCTTTGAAGGACAGATTGTATCCAGGCAGCCCCCACTGTGAACACTTTGCAGGCAGGAGTCCTATGGTAGGGCTTAGTCACCATCATATTCATTGGTGCATGACAGTGCATGGCTCTCAACAAATATTGAATTAATTTCTAATTGGTATGTTAAATAAGTACAACTCATAACATAATTAAAATGCAACTTTATTTTTATTTTCAATATTCCTTTGAAGTATGCGGCAGGGGGCAGGTCCTTCAACTTTCCCCACAAAAACATAGGCAATTCCTAGTGGATTTTCTGCCCTTTCAAAGCTGGCAAACAGTCTGGTGGTACTTACAGGAAAAAAATAAAGGCTCAGTTCAGGCATTGTAAATGTCTCATCTAAGATATTTATCAGAGCTTCAAACCTCATTCAAAGTTAAGTATTCATTTTTCCCAGATCCCGCGTTTAGTTGGTGGCTCCCTAGGAGTGGGGTTCATTTCAGCGGTTGGTGCCCCATCATCTTCTGACTCCCCAGCTTCTGCATGTAGTTTTAGATCCTACCAGGGTGGGGGGAATGGAGGACAGGGCAGTTCTTGCTTGGCTGGGTGACTCTGTACCCTTTGGAACTGGTAAAGGGTTAAGGTGACTTCTTTCCTCATGAAGTATTTGCTGGGCTCTTTGTATATTTCCAGTCCTGGAACTGCAACACATCTCCTCCTACGACTCCTGTGGAAAAAGCAGGTGAAGCATTGTGTTCTTGGACAGGCCGCTTCACCTGCCATTCCATTCCGTGTGGAAACTTCTTGCCTTGTGGAAGTGCTCTTGAGTGGGACTTCAGATGTCTCTGGAATAGCACTCTGCCCTTCTTGGCCCACCTGTTTTGTGAAAAATGACCCTACATCCTTTACCTGGCAAACTCTGAGAGGACAGGCTCTCTGTGAAGCAGCAGCCCTCCTGTTTTTAGTGCCCTCTGGCTCCCCCTGTGGGAAGTCGTGGTGACTTTGGAGATAGGGAACACAGGCCAAGATCTCAGATTGGAGTCATGGAAACTTCCTGTTCCCACCGGGCTTGAGGTTAGAAGGTAGCACCCACCGCCCGAAATATATTTATTCACAAATCCCCTTTCCTCTGTTCCCGTGACCCTTACATCTTCTTGAAATCAGTGAGAGTGTTCTTTCATACTTCCTCTCTCAATTCTGCATATTTGATCTGGTGCCTTATTTTGTAGTTTCACATCAGTTTTATCTTCATGCCTGGTTGAAACTTCGTTTGTGACATCCTCTTAAATGTGCCCTGTGATTTGCTGACTTTCGGAATAAAATAGTTAGGTGAGCTGTCTTGTTGGCCCCTTCCCATCCTGTGCATAAGGTTCTTGACACTCTAAGAGAAGGAAGAAAATGTTGGTATCCACTCAGAATGCTCAAGTGAATGGAAGGAAAACTAAGGACACCAGTGCCTAGAAGAGAGACTCTCTGCTTCCCTGGCTTTGCTGCCGTCTCAGTGCTCTGGGCTTGGAGAGACACACCGACTTCTCTTCTTGGAAGAGTTAAATGAATGAGAAAATGAAGTATCTTTTCCTTGCACTCAGGCTTCTATGGGCCTATTTTGGGATGCTTTCAGAAGGCATCTTGGATAGTGATAAATCTTTCTTGGCTTTCTCAGAGCCCCAGGGTCTATAGAGTAATATTTTGGCAAAAACTGCCATTGACTAAAAATAAACTAAGTGGATGGCTGAAGGTGCTTCCACTGGATGTTATGGTGATGTCATCTGCAACAATTCACTTTATTTTTTCAAGAAAGGAAAATCATGTATTTGAAGAACAGATGAGACAGACTGCAATGAAAGAGGTTGTTTCTAAAGGAAGTGAAGAGAATTTGTAGTTGAGTGTGTTCTGCTTTTCTGTTTGTTGCTTTCTTTTGATACCTTCCTTTGCTGACTCTGTTATCTTTGAGTATGTGAGGATCAGGATCAAGAAGAACTTTTTCTCTCTGTACCTGGAAACTTCCCTCTCATGATTGACAGGAGATACAGCCTGTGAGTTGGCTGCCATTATAACCCCTTTGTTTCTGTTCGATGACTGCTCTGCTCCCAGTCTCTTCTACTAAGAAGGTATTTAGCAAGTGTTTGTGGACTTAAGTTTTTGGCTTAATGCCAATTGAGACACCTTCACTTCTTCTTGCCGTGTGTTGCCTGGTATATAACACTTAAATCTCTCTGTACTCTATTTGTCTAATGTTGTGTTCAGTGTTTGTATACATTTTTATGGCATAGAGTGGATGCTCAGTAAATGACTATTGAATCGATAGAAAAAGTTAAGTAAGGAGATTGGAACTGGGGAACAGAGGCATACCCTCTCCTGTGATATCTTGCCCTCACTCAATTTTGCAAGGTTCACACTATCGCTTCATCTTTTCAAAATCTCTCTGTTCCATTCTTAATTCATTTCCAAACAATTCCCAGCTGGGGTTTAGTTTGAGTCGGGGATATAAATAACAGCTTACAGTTTCATAGATTATATTCAGGGGATGTTTGTATTGTGACAAAGTACAAAAGGGACTCGAAAATTAAAATGCTATTTTGGGGCCCTTTGGCAGAGCCTTCGAGGACACCCTGAGAGAGACTGTCATGTGGCCCTTCCAAAATCATGGCAAAAACACTGCCAACTTACTCTGCCAATCTCTGTATCCAGCCTTTGTGTGTGGAGTAGTCCTCAGAGCTGTTGGAGGGAGGGAAGGGTGTCTTCTGGACTGGGCACACTTGGGTCTCCCTCTTAACATGAGCTCCAACTCTGATGTATTTCAAAAGATGGACTTAATCTGAAGGGCAAAAAAAGTATGTTAGATAAACCACAATCTTTGGAACCAGATAGGTGTGGAACAAATTGTTGAACCTGTCTAAGCTTCATCTTATTCAACTGTAAAATGTGAGCATGAGCTCATGGAGTCAAGAAACTTACAAGCACCCTGCAGAATATTAAGTGAATAATAAATACCCTTTCTCTTTTATGCATATAGCGCCTCTTTGAAATATAAAGCCCATTCCATATGTAGGGAAGGAAACAGGTGCTGAGAGGCTTTTAATTTGTCTAAAGATTTACAGGAAGTTAGGACTTTTGACTCTAAACTCCCTGACTCCAAATTCCATATTCTTGACCATGATGTTATATTTCCCAATTATTTTAAACTCAGTATGGCTAGAAATAAAATAGAAATATTATATGTAAAGCATTTGTCACAATCCCTAGCACAGCAAGACACTCAAATGTTAGGATGGTATTATTATTTGTTACTTATTTTGTTTAGGATTTCTCTTCGTATTTAATAGTTAGCCATTTAGGGGAGAGGTCAGACTTATAATATTCTATCTGAGAGAAGTAATTGGTATATTAATTTTTTTTTTGTTTTATTTGTACTTAAATCTGTGACAATACTTGAAACTAACAAAGCTAGAGAGATGTCTTCCCTCTTGGGTATATAACCTTAACTAAAGCCACATAATTTAAATAGACATTTAACACTTGTTCCTCCCTCAATAGGGATGTTAAAATGCTTCTGGGCCTTGTTAGACCTTAAACTTGTGATTAATTTAACAAATGTTTATCGATTCTTATTTTGCATCATAGTTTGTTGCTTTGTCTCTGCACATACAAAAGTGCTCATCCCATCCTAAAGAGCTGCGTTCTCCATGGTCAAAGCAGTAATTCAGAAGTGTGCTGTTTGCCTTACCATCAGCATGGTGGCCCTGCGTAATTTTGATGGCAGTCGGTTCATTTTTTCCACAAAGATGTATTGAGCATCTCCTGGGCGTTGGGCAGGAGGCTGTGTACTGGAGAGATAATGCTTTAAAAAAGATAAACATTTTCCTGCTTCCATGGAGTTCATAATCTAATGGGGAAGATAAACAACAAACATAAGAAACAAACAAATATCAACTGTGTTAAGAGCTTTGAAGAAGACACAGCGTGATGTAAGGAGGACCTAATTTAGATATTGTTGTTACGGAAGATGTCTCTGAGACCCAAAGAAGCTAGGCATGGCAAGAGTAAGGAGGAGGATGTTTCAGGCCAAAGGAGAGTGATACACAGACTCTAAGACAAAGCAATTGCTAAACTCCAGGAGCAGAAAAAGGTTAATACGATTGGACGAATAAGACAAGGGAAGAGTTGTAGAAGCTAAGTTGGAGCAAGGCTATGTAGGTTATGTTGGGGGGCTGAGGATTTATCCTAAACGTGCTAGGAAGTCAGTGAAGAATTCTGAGCTGGGGGAGGATGTGTATAAGTCTTACAAAATTGATTATGGCTGATGTGGATGGCGGGGAGGGGACTGGATCTTAGAGGAGCAGGAGTAGGAACAGAGAGATAGGGAGGGTGCTACTCAGCAGTTCAGTTGAAAGACAATGGCAACTCTGAACAGGATTGGGCCGAAGAGGTGGAGAGCTGAGATATTTGAGAAGTATTTTACAGGTACAGTTGATGGGAGCTGCTGAGACAACCACTGGGAAGGAGAAGGGAAGAGAAAGGGAGAAATGAAGGATGATTCTCGGATTTTTGTTTTGGTTTTTGGAATGCGTTTTTTAAAGAAATGTGTTCTAGTCTTGCCTAGGTCATAAACTAAGTCCTTGGCACAGGTGGAGGACAGCGAAAGAACACATCATAGGAAGAAAAGGGAAAGGGGATCCAACATCTACAGAGACCCTAAAGTGTGTTGGGAATTATGCTAACCTTGCCTAAGCTATTTAATCTTCTACTTTATAACAATCCCATAAAGTAAAAACCATGACATGCACATTTTATATTAATATATGAGGAAATGAAGCCTTAGAGAAGTCAAATAACTCACCAAAGTTCGTAGAGTTGGGAAGTACGGGAACCAGAAATTGAGACCTGTCTCCAAAATCTCTTGTCTTTCCACAACACCATGCTGTTTCCAAAGGCTAAATGAATGCCATACAGCTTGATATTTTATTCCTTGAAAAGTGGCTAGCATGGTGCTAGGCATCTGTTGAATGTTTATTATATACTAGTTAAATAATAAATTCAAAATGAATGTGAACATTTGTCTTTACTGACATGTCAAACATTTCAAAGGCTAGTAAACCTAGAAAATAAAGTATATTTCAAGATGGATTGATCAAAATTATTAGAAAAAAAGCCATTTGGCATTCCTACTGGTCCAAGCAAATTGTTGAAATAAGCACAGAGCCATTCCTCCCCCAAAAAATCTTTTTAAATTTAATATGAGCCATATTACAAGATGCCAACAGAAGTTCCAGGACTGGTTGCCAAGT
The DNA here is from genome assembly GCA_963575035.1 of Avahi laniger. Taxonomy (NCBI): domain Eukaryota; kingdom Metazoa; phylum Chordata; class Mammalia; order Primates; family Indriidae; genus Avahi; species Avahi laniger. The sequence continues at coordinate 9,065 of CAUYSK010090115.1, read as the reverse complement.
AGTGTTGGAAGAGTTAAGAGGAAGGGAGAGAATTCATTGTATACTAAGCTGGTTAGAGGATTATGTCCTGTGTTTGGAAAGATGACTTCTGTTTTCTTTGGCTTTGTGTATGTTTGTTTATAACACGATCTTGATTAGACTACTTTGGGTCTAATCCACTTGGAGTTTGAGCATCTTTATGTTGGGCAAGTCTCTACATGTAGTTTATATGGGAAAAAAAAGATAAAAGTTATTGAAACGCTGAGAAGTACTTTACAAATTGTTAAGACAACAGGTGCAGTTTGGAGTGTGGGTGGATGGGTATGTTTTGGGAGGGAGCAGAGGATATTAACTTTTCTTTTATACCAATTCCTTTCAGCAAAATATACCATTCCCCAGATTTACATACCCCCCCTTTTTTCTTAATCCAATCATTTCACCTATTTATAATAATTGTCATGCCCTTCGAGGTAGTTTAGTTTGCATCGGATATATTAAATATGGTCGCTTTTGAATTCTACATCTAAATGCGAAAGTTTACTAGAATGATTTATCTGCATTATTGGAGTGTAATCTGACTTTCTGAAACCAGCTTACAGAAGTGCAACCAGCTTTCTAGAAAAAATTCAGTTAAGCCCTCTTCCATATATTGTGAGGCAATGTGCATTACACATATTAATTCTTGTAATGCTCCTAGCAACTCAGTGAAGTAGGTACTATTGTTATTCCTGTATTGTAGGTAAGAAAACAGAAAGGTGAGCCTCAGAGAGATGGAGTAACTTGTCTTAAAGACCATAAGCTGCACAACCAGCATTCTCACTTAGGCAGGGTGGTTTAGAGCAAGCCTTGATCTCTCTTCTTTGCTGCCTTGCCTTAGCAATAACCACATCCATGCGTTCTGCTTTGTTGCCTTGCAACATACTGGCTCAAAATAAAGAATTGTCCAGAGTATCACAGCAAATCAGGGTTAACTTCAGAGCAAGAGTTCCAGATCGAAAGAACTAGGTACTCATCCACAGTCTCTTGAAATTAGAACCTGCAGACCATGTAGCCTATGTATGTGAATTCAAGTAAACAGAGACAAACATCCATGATATAGACAAAAATAAATCTAGATGAAGTTAAGATCAGGTCTAGAAACCAAAGAAGATCCTGATTCTGAGAAACTTCTCAAGGCAGGAAGTGAGCAGCTGGGCGAGCTGGTGAAGCTTCGTATGTATTTACAGCCGCTCCCCATCACTGGCACCACTGTGTAGGCTCCACCTCCTGTCAGATCAGCCAGTGGTGGCATTAGATCCTCATAGGAGTGTGAACCCTACTGTAAACTGTACACGTGAGGGATGCAGGTTGCATGATCCTTATGAGAATCTAATGCCTGATGATCTGCGGTGGAGCTGAGACAGTAATTTGAGTGCTGGGGAGCGGCTGCAAATACAGATTATCATTAGCAGAGAGGTTTGACTGCACAATAAATATGATGTGCTTGAATCATCCTGAAACCACCCCCACACCCAGTCTGTGGAAAAATTATCTTCCATGAAACTGGTTCTTGGTGCCAAAAAGGTTGGGGACTGCTGCACTGTAGGATCACTTGCCTCTACCCAGTAGGTGCAAGTAACATCCCACGTACGCATCAGTCATGACAGTAAAAAAAAAGTCTGCCAAATTCCCCCCCAAAAATTGATAACCACTGATCTAGATGAAGAAGAGACATAAGAGAATCTATTTATTTGTTCAACAGATGCTTGCTAAGTGCCACTCAGTTTTCAATATCATGTGACTTCAGGTTTTTTTCCTAGTAGTAAAGCAGGACTTCTGGTTTGTAACACTGGTTTGGAGACTTGAGGCAACATCGTGCTATGACGGAGGGCGTGTGCTCTGGGTCACACTGCTCTAGGTCTAATCCACCTAGAATTGGGCCATTTTTACCTTGGGCAAGTCACTAACTCTGTTGAGCCACAATGTCCCCTCTGCAAACTAGAGATAATAATACTGAACACATGGGTTTGTTGTGAGGATTAAATGGGAAAATAAAAGTTAGAGGCTGGGCCAAGTGCCAGACACAATAAGTACTTAAGTGCCCCTTACTATAGATGATATCTGCACCTCCACATCCAAGGGAATCCCGAAATAACCTTTGGTCCTCTGAGCCTGCAGTTGTAGAAACTACCTTTGTGGCTTTACTTTTAGGACAAAAGTTAAATAAATGGCCAGTGAAGAGTTTGTTCTCCCATGGTTGTAGAAAAACTTTTCCATAAACACTGGAAGACCCTATGGAATCAGTCCAAAGGGTGGACTGGCTCAGCTTCCGCTGCAGTTTTGTGATTAAAGGATTTAGGAGATTAACAACATCTCTTCAGGAAGAAGCTCAGAAAGTTCAGTTGGGTGTATTCCAGTGAAGAAGGATTTTCTGAATTAAATCTCTTCTCTGAAAAGTGGGCAGTGTGTGTACACAGAGTTAAGGAGGGAGACCTTAATTTCAAGCTAACAAGGAGTTGGCTACCTAGGCTAAGTGATATCCCCTAGTCTAGATGATTACCGAGAATACCAAAAAGAAGCCACAAAAGATGCGCAACATCATCCTTCCTCTCCCTGGTTGGAGGAAAACTTTGAATATCGTGCAGTAAAGAGCTAGCTAAATGGCTTGCCTTCTAATGCTCAGTTCTATCAGTAATATCCTGTGGAAACTATGGAGGATCCCTAAACCTACCTGGACATGAGTTTACCTCTCAATTAAATAAGAGGATTATTTGCAAACTGGTAAATTGTGAAATTTGAAAATTGCTGAGTCAGAAAATCCAAAATGTGCGATTTCCCAAATTTAAAAATTGCTGCCCATCCCTAATCTCCAGCACCTCATCCACTGTTGGCACTGTGGCGGCACATAGCAAATGGTGGCTGAACTGGAATGAATCGCTGAATAGCATCATGTGAATATTGCAAAGCGATCCACTGGAGAAGCAACAGGTTGTCAGAATTAATTTTGTCCAAGATTGTAAATTCCCCAGGCCTTAAGCTTTCCAAGGCTGAGGCCTGGGAAGATACTCCACGCTCAGCAGTCCTCTTCCAGGTGGTAGAAATGTTTCTAGTTCACTCATTTCTTTCCATGCTAGTCTGGAGCCTCTGGATGTGGCTGGCAGTCCTCTTCGATCCATATTTCTCAGTCTGGTTCTTCCAAACATCCAAAGTGAGGGCTCTAGAAGGCTCTGGAGCAAGGAGTAGACTGTGAATGACCAAGGGAGACCTTTTCTTCATTCCCCAGGGTGAAAATAGACATTGTCTGAATTGTAACTACTTTCTACAGATTGGGGACAGAACAATAGTAAGCATTTTCTAGTAGAGACTGGAGGAAGAATCTATCAAAGGATGAGGAGAAAAGAAAAGGACATTTATCAGAAGTAAAAGGTAAAGATGGCCACTTCTATATTAACTGAGGTCTCAGGTCCAGCCCCTACATGAGGGCTCGTATGCAGTGTGTTTGCCATCCTGGTGTCTTCAGAATGCTGAACCTGTGGGTCCTTAGGTCAACATGTTCACTCCCATCAATCTTAGACATCGTCGTGCTCTGTTGTTTGGCCCTTGAAGACATTTGAGTTTTGCTTCTACCAGTTTGGAAATAATTACATATTGGTATGTTGGCAGCAGCAAATGGGTTAGCAAAACAAAAATAAATGTCAGAAGGTCAAGAAGGTATAAGTTTTTTTAAAGGTCAAAAAAAAAATGAAAACACTCTAGACAAGGACATCATTTTTGGCATGGGCATTGATTTGTCTGGCAAGAAGTAACAGTGATGATGATAATTGCTATTATTTTATATCATAAGCTTCAACATACACACACAAAGGTCATAATAGTAACAATAATACTAACAACTACTACTATCCTTGACCATGCTAACTTCTTTATATACTGTCTCCCTTAATCCTAACAAGCACTCAGAGTTTGATGTAAATAGCCCTATTTTTCAGGGAAAAAACAGTATCTTAGCAAGGTGAAATGACTCGCCTAAAGTCACACAGCTGGTATTTAGAGGAGTCCACACAGTCTTTTTTCTTGTTTCTTTTTTTTGAGACAAAGCCTCACTCCGTCACCCAGGCTAGAGTGCAGTGACATCATCCTAGCTCACTGCAACCTCAAACTCCTGGGCTCAAGGGACACTCCTACCTCAGCCTCCCAAGAAGCTGGGACTGCAGGTGCGGGCCACTACAGCCAGGGCCTGACCTTAAGCAGTCCTCCCACCTCAGCCTCCCAAAGGGCTGGGATTACAGGTGTGAGCCATTGCATCAGGCTTCCAAGCAGGGTTTTGACTGGGTGACTTATTCAAATGCTAGTTCTGACACTAGAGCTGGATGCTTTGTCTCCTTTTAGCACATCAGTTTCTTTGAATGAAAAGTTAGGACCAGACAGTTCTTCAAATCCCTCCTTGCTTTAATATCTCATTATTCTAGATAGTAAATTTTTTTGTTTCAGTGTTTATTCCATGAAATGAAATACCTGGTAATAAGACCTCTATGTGTTTTAACTTAATATGAAGGGACTACACTCAAACTTTGTCAACAAGTAATTTCTATTGCTACAGTAAAAAGAAGAGGGAATGGAGCAAGAGCAGTGGATTGGCATAGAGTCTGAAGCCTCAGGTTTCTAATCCCAGGTCTGCCCACTGTTTCTATGGTTGTGATTGAGCTGGTGAGCCCCCCTGAGACCTGGGTTTTGTCATCTAGCAAATGGGAACACAGGTGCCTAGCTTGTCACCCAGAATTTGGAAATAGAAGTCTAGGTATGTCTGGGGGGGAAGTGGGTATTGGAGACATTTCAAGAATGCTGAGGACACAGAATAAATGGAGTCGGGAAGGATTCTACTGCAGGAAACCTGGCTTTGGCTCCTGGTTCTATAACTAATTAGCCAATGTGTCACGTGGGCGTCAGTTTCATCATTTGAAAAATGAAAGCATTAATCTAGATCAGCATTTCTAAAACTGTCATGAATAAATGCCCCTCAAAAATGTTTGAGGGATATATATTTGGAAAACACGACATACTCAATCTTCCTCTTAGATATGAGTATTGGCGTATTCGCAGGTGCTCTGCAGATAATAATAGCAAAAGATACACTTTTGCTATTATTTAATGCATTTTCCAAATTGAGTTGACCAGGAAATGCTTTTTTCTGGAACACTTGTTAATATCCCATGAGATATATTTGGGAAATTCAGGATTAGATAGTATTGTTTTCTCAGGAATTATAGAGATAAATTATGATTATCTGTTGGATGTTATATTGCAAGTGTTGGGAATCACTTTCTTCTCTTCTCTTCTCCTGTATTCTCTCTCTCTCTCTCTCTCTCTCTCTCTCTCTCTCTCTCTCTCTCTCTCTCTCTCCCTCTCTCATAATTTTGCCTTCTTAGTTGGAGGGTCAGCAGACATATAAACGTGTGCACATATATACATTTTATTAACAAGTATTTTGAACACCAGTGAGCCTACTACTGCGATAGATTCTGTGGACAAAGGAAGAACAATATAAAACATAGTTCTTTAACCTCCATTCTGGACTTTACTGTCTATGAATGAAATCCTAATGCTGAGCGATTTCAGATTATTTTATTTCATTGAATTCTGTGTCACTAAAGTGCTACAGAAGTAGACAAAAAAAAAGCAAGAACAGAGGTTGTCATGGGTTGACATAATTGTAGAAAGCTTTATGGAATAAATGAAATTTTGTGCAGACTGAAAATGTGTGAAATACAATGTTGTCAGGTAGGAATTCTATGGAATAAACCAAGATGGAGCTAGGATTTGAAAGATGGGAAAAGATCTTGACTTATTACAGTGGACCCTAGCAGCCATCGTAAGTTACTTAGCAAAGAAATAGCATGGGAAAAATGAGTTTCAGTGGAGAGAGAGCTGGGAGGTGGGATCAGTAGGAGGCCATCGATATAATTGCAGGGAAGGTGACTGGATGTAGTAATGCATTCTCCTGCAGGAAGGAATACATCAGATTTCCAATAAGATATATTGAAATTATGTTTCAATTATTTTATTTAGAAAAATTTACACCTCTATGAATACTTTATAATTAATTTAAATTTCTTGTAGTTGTATTTGTTTTCAGCACCCCTCTGCTTCAGCCACCCATTTTCCCTGTACAGAGACAACTGTAATTACCAGTGTCCTGTGAATCCTTCCAGAGCATGTGTCTCAACCTTGGCAGTGTTACATTTGGGGTCAGATAATGCACTATTTTGGGGACTGTCCTGTGCATTGTGGGATGTTTAGCTTCATTCCTTAGCCTCTTATCCACCGAAATACAAGTTGGTTTACACAAACTGAAAACACCCAAAAGAAGAATTCACTGAACAAGCATGAAGAAAGGAAAGAGCATAGGGGATTATAGACCATGATCTGGGGGGAAATTGGATATTGGTAATTAAGTCATAGTTTGAAAGCTTTGGTCTTGGTTCTAAACAGAGCTGACTAAGCCACCTGCTGATCATGTGATCGTGGTCAAGTTACTTTTCCTCTCTGTGTGTTGTTTTCCTTGTTTGCAAAATTCAGAAAATAGGACCTTCCTTATCACACTGGTGGGAGGATTAAGTGAGGCTTTGATTGTGGCAAATCCCTGAATCAAGTGATGAGCACTGGAGCACAAGAGTGGACCGTACTGGTGGTGGGGGGGTGAGCCGACTGTCTTTGAGCTGGAGGGGCGAAAGGCATCAGCAGAGGAGGGGACAGTGAGGACACTAAAGGCACAGGGCAGGTCTCTGATCTTGCATGAGGAGATGACTCCCTGAAGGATCCTTAAAGAACTTAGAATAGTATTCTAAAATACCCTACCTCCAGGTAAACGTCACGGCATTTTCAAATTTGGTTCAGCCCTGAGCTATTCAAGGTCCTGTCAACTTAGAAAAATTGCTGGTTCAGACAGCAAGTTACCCTGATCATCCCTCCCTTTCCACCACCTCGTTCCCTTCCCTGTGTCAAAAGGCATAATCCAATAATTTGAACTCCAAAAAACGGAAAAAAAAAAACCAGCCTAAATTTGGGAAATAGTAATACATTCAATGTTTTTAGGACTATTTAACATTCCATGAGCATTTAAATTTGGTATTACCTTGCCCAAGGTATGATATCATCTTTGATCACAGTTTGGTACTGAAGAAAAACATCTGTTTGTTCCATGGGATTTTTCAGTAAAACAAGATGTGGAATATGTCTACCAGCAAAGTAGGATGAGCTCAGATTGTCAGCCTAGTTGTGAAGATGGTGATATTTTATATCCCTGGCTTGTATAAACCTATTTAAAATATTATTTACCATTTAAGATATTTGGCTACAGATGTCCATCCATTCCATCAAACATACATTTGTCAAGCACCTACTAGATACAGGGCATGGACTTAGTTTGGTTCTTGTGCAGAGACACTGAAGTGGGGTAGAGGATGGAGACCTAGAAGGCTTTAGCATCTATTAAGCACGTGCTCTACACCAGTAAATGGGCTAGAAATAAGATATACTACATAGAATATACATGTTATTTTGTCTAATCCACTTTGCTACTTTATTGCACTAGGCCATGTTCATTCCATCTACTCCAAATTGTTGCATTAGTTTTTCTTTGGTTGCATGATCCTTAGGTACTTTCTTCAAATGCTGAATGTTCACTAATAGCCTTTCAGACTTTTGACTTTCTATGCCATTGCCCAAATTCACAGAGCCAATAGGCAGTTGAACTGAGATTCTAATTCATGTCTAGCTAACTGTGGTGCCCAATCCCTTTTTACTAAGTAATTCTGCTTCCCAGATGGACCGAGAAGTAATCACTGCCATCAAGAAACTTATCGCTTCATAGGTGAGTGAAAACTGAACACAAATAACCCTTACATAAATGTAATAACTAAGAGAATTAAACCCTTACTGTCCAGGAGGCACCACTCCAAATGCTTTGCGTACATAAACCCATTCCATCTTCACAAGAACCCCCATGAAGTTTCTACCATGATTATGCCAATTTCACAAATGGGGAGACTGATTTGCAGAAAACTTAAGTAAGAGCTGATGCACAGTTAGAAAGACGTGAACCCAGGTTTTAAAACCAAGAAGTCTCTCTTATAGCTCATAACCACGCTGCTACCTCTGCTAACCACATCACAAGGTGACAAGTGATGCAATTCTACAGAAAGCATAGATAATTTGTATTTCTTACCTGAGTAAATGGACAAGGCATTGAGGGAGGAAACGGGATTGGATCTGATCTTTAAGGAACGGAGAGGCTTTGGTTGTGCAGAATTGGGAAAGGGTTGTTCCAGGAGAAGGGCTTTCCACCTGTGAGCAAAAAGAGAAGAGATGCTGGCGCCTACGTGGGCTCATTGCTTCACATCCTGCCTTCTGTGATAAGCTCTAGATGGCCTCATGTCCCCTCTAACCCCGGTCTCACTGCTGCCATGGCTGCAGGTGCAGTGAGAGCTGGGACCCGCCGGTGCAGCCTGTGAGAGCTGACTTTATGACCACAGATTTATCCCCGGATTCCTCGATCCACAGATACATCACCAAGCACTCCGGCTCCCGGAGTCAGTGAAGGGAGGTTTATGACTCAGTTTTATTCGTTTGCTTGTGCACACAAGTGGCTTCAGTTGTGGAGGAGTTGTTTGAAATAAAACATCATTATTAGATTCCCTCTCCCTGAGTCCCTTCTCTTGGCCAGTGGTTATCTCTGAGTTAGGGCTCAAACCGGGACCTGGGTGAGTTTTCCTCTGGAAACTAAAGAAAGGCATTTATTAGCAAATAGAAATTTAAGAATTGTGGACATAATGCTTTTTAAATGGGATATTGAAGGACTCGGGGACAAGCATGCCACACGAAGATGACACTTGAATTATTGCTTTGTTTTTCTGCCTTTGCTGATCATCTTTTTTGCTTTCATTTTCAAGAGAGTCATCTTATTTGGTGTGGATGTTTCTTTGCCACCTGACTGTCTCACCCTTCCAGTACCCTACATATACTCCGCTATCATACTTGCTCCTCCTATCTGCACAAGATCCTACCCCCAGATCTGCTCTGGCCTTGTCCTCACGCTTGTCCCATCAGCT
>CAUYSK010090114.1:0-40132 GCA_963575035.1 Avahi laniger | reverse complement strand
TAACAAACAACTAAAAGCAAGCACGGTTACAGAAGCAAATGGCATTAGTTACAATCAAAGAGAACATATTTTTTTAATCTCGAACAATTTGTTTCACACAAAACAAAGTACATTCTCCTACTATCAATTCCTGCCTTTCACTTAACCTTTCTGTGCCTCTATTTCCTCATCCATATCATGGTGATAATAAAACGATCTCTCTCACAAATCGTGGGGATCAAAAGAGTCGCACAGGCCCCTGGTACACAGTAGGTGCCTAATGGACATTAACTATCATAACAGGATCTCTGGTCCCCTGTGCATGTCCTGCCTACAGTTGTCTCCCTGACTTGCCAGCAGGACTGGGAACTCCCCAAGCTCATGTCTGAATCCCCGGTACTAGTGAAGTGGCTATTGCTTAGAAGGCTCTTAACAAATAAATATTTTTTAAATGAATGCCAACATGCAAGCAGCTAACAATATCAGAGGAAGAAGATGAAAAAGCGTGAAGCATTTTGGTCTGCAGCAGTTCCATGAGAGCCTTGGGGAATCCTTTGACACCTCGGGATCTGCCAAGCTTTGCTCATCTGTTGAACCCGTTTGCCAGGGTCACCTTTCTGGCCTGTGCATCCAGCCTGCTGGACTCACTTGCCCTAGCAGTGTTTTGCTTGCTCTTCCAGGGGAAGGCCCTTGCGCTTTCTGTGAGGGATTCCAAGTGATCAGGGCCTGGTAGGAAAGGTTGTCCCTCCTGTTGAACAGGTTTGCTTCCTGCCGCCTGGTGATGAGGATTCTGCGTCTGCCTGCCTGGATGGGAGGCTTATACCACAGTCTGGGCCCACATAGCGGTGGCTTTTATTGACTTGGAGTTCTTGACGTCAGTTTCTCCCCTTTTTGTTCATCTTTTGGTGACTTTATCATTTTATTAACCGACTCCAGAAAACCAGGAGTTGGCAAACTTTTTCTGTAAAGGGGTAGAGATAGTAACTGTTTTTGGCTTTGTGGGCCATACCATTTCTAAGCTGCAACCCTGCCTTTGTAGCTCAAAAGCAGCCACAGACCGTACGTAAATAAATGGGCTATGTTCTAATAAAACTTTCTTTATAAAACAGGTAGCAATGAATGAACCTTGAAAACATTATGCTAAATGAGGAAGACAGGTGCAAAAGATCACATATGGTCTGATTCCATTTATATGAAATGTCCAGAATTGGCAAATCTCTAGAGACAGAAAATAGATACGTGGCTTCCTAGGGGCTGGGGGTGGGAGGTGAGGGAAAATGTTCTAGAATTAGATTGTGGTGGTGGTTGCACAATTCTATGACTGTACTAAAAAGCATTGAATTGTATACTTAAATAAGTGCATTTTTTGGCAGGTAAGTTATATCACAATGAAGCTGTTTACAAAGAAGAGTACACCAATGTCCATAGCAGCACTATTCACAACAGCCAAAGGTAGAAACAACAAGTGTCTGTCAGTGGTTAAATGGAGAAACGCAATGTGATGTATACGTGGAATGGAGTATTACTCAATCATAAAGGAATGAAGTACCATTACATGCTACAACATTGATGAGCCTTGAAAACATGCTATGCAAAGGAAGGCAGGCACAAAAGGACGAATATTACATGATTTCGCTTATGCGAGATTCCTAGAATAGGCAAATTCACAGAGCCAGAAAATAGAACTGAGACCCTGGGGCAGGGAGGAATGGGGAGTTATAGTTTAATGGGCGCAGAGTTTCAATTTGGGATAATGAAAAAGTTCTGGAAATGGATAGTGGTGATGGTTGCACAACGTTGTGAATGTACTTAATGCCTCTGAATTGTACACTTAAAAATGGTAAATTTTGTTATATATATTTTATCGCAATTGAAGAAAACTAAAAAAATGCAATGGGGTTGGGGTGTGGCGGGGACCGAACACTAGGGTGGCTGGCACCCAGCAAGCAACGGGGAGCGTGGTGAAACTGACAAACTGGGCAGGGGCAGCTCACACGGGGCCTCGTAGATGGAAAGAAGTGGCCAGATTCCAGAAAGATCCAGATCAGGGAGCCAGGGCCAGGACACTACACTGATCCTCAAAGGTGGGGGCTGGTGGAAGAGGACAAAAAGGACCATTAGCAGCCGTAGGACAGGTCCTGCTACCACCACACCCCCATCCTGTGCCCACATGCAGTCAAGGCCAGCTGCCCAGGCCCACTTGTCTGGAGTATGGGAACAGTCCCCGCCTATCCGCACAGACACCTCACAGGAGCCCCAGCACTTGGAGACGGCCCGCACACAGTGAGCACTAAGAAATGTTCATTGGGCCAGACGTGGTGGCTCAAGCCTGCAATCCTAGCACTTTGGGAGGCCCAGGAGGGAGGATCACTTGAGGCCAGGAGCTTGAGACCAGGCTGTGCAACATAGCAAGACCCCATCTCTATTTAAAAAAAATTAAAAAATTAGCTGGGCATGGTGGCACATGCCTGTAGTCCCAGATATTTGGGAGGCTGAGGCAGGAGGATCGCTTGAGCCTAAGAGTTCAAGATTGCAGTGAGCTACAATGACGATACTGCACTCTAGCCTGAGCAACAGAGCAAGACCTTGTCTCTAAAAAGAAAAGAAAAGAAAAGAAATGTTTGTCGAATGAAAAGAACAAATGAGCACATTATACTCTATTGTGGAATGCTGGGATTACTTGAGATCTTCACATTTTCTGATCGGTATTTCGGTTGACTTTCCAAATCGTCTAAAATGAACTTAGATTGCTTTTACAATTGGAAAAAAAAATCCCATTAAACAAAGAAACAGAAGCCCAGGTGAAACAGCCAGCCCTACCACATCCAGGGTTTTGGGGTGCTCTTCTGCTTAGGACCCAGTTCTCTCTGTTCTTCTGGGGTATCTGGGCTGTACTCGGATTCTTAACCCTTAGCACATCCTTTTCCTCCACGTCCGCCCCCAACACATCAGGCCCCCATCTGGGCCAGATTTTTTGGATTCACTTCCAGGATCACTCTCTCTGTCTTTCGAGCCTTTACCTCTAGCTCAGTGGTTCTCAGCTGGGGGCGATTGGGTAATGTCTGGAGACATCTGGCTGTCACAACTGGAGGGTTGGTATGGCATCTAGTGGGTAGAGGCCAGGAATGCTGCTAAACATCTTGCAGTGCTCAGAACAGCCCCCTACAACAAAGAATTGTCCAGTCCGAAATACCAAGATTGAGAAAACATGTGCCCGAGCCAATAACAGTAATACGGTAATCCTAACCACCGTTCACTGAGAGCCTCCTGTGTGCAAGGTGTAAGACAAGAATTGACAGTAGGAGAATGTACTTTGTTTTATGTGAAACAAAGCCTGTTTTAAGATTAGAAAAATGTGTTCTCTTTGAATCTAACTAATGCCATTTGCTTCTGTAACCATGCTTGCTTTAGTTGTTAGTCAAACATAGGTAACCAAAGAAAAACCGGGGCAGGAGTAACTCTATAACAGGCTGAACTTCCTAGAGTAGGCCTAGGTTCCCACTCCCCCCTCCAATGCAGAACAAAGCCGGACCCGGCGCCAAAATTGAAGATCCCAGGGCTTGGGGCCACCCAATCAGGAGCCAAAACAATCCTCAACCTTCAAAGAAACCAATGGACTGGGGGGGAGGGGAGATAGTGTGCCTAGCGTGTCGTATGAAACTTGCGTGTCGTGCGCCACCAGTGCATCGTGTGCAAAAAAGGTATAAAAGCTTTACCTTGGCTCTGGGGGGGGGGGGGTTCCTGGTCCATAGGGAGGCCACTGCGTTGGTGCTCTGGGACTTGGACCCTGGCTCGAGCTAGCAAATAAACTCCTTTGCCATTTGCATCCTCGGTGACTCTGCCTCTCTGTTCCTGGGGTCGAGGGGCACTGGATCTAACACAAAGCTTAGCAATTTCTCCAAAGCAAAAGAGGAGGAAGATACTACTGGCTTAACAACATAATTGCCTTTGAATCCACAATGTCTATTACCTCTTAGGAAATTTTCCCACAATGAAGTTGCCTTATAAAAAGAAATAGCCCTAGTTAAAAAGCCCCCATTCTTTCAACCCTATGATTAGTTGCTGGATTTTGAAATTACAATCGGTGACCTTAAAGATATCCTTAAACAGCTCCTAGAGCTTGCTGGAAAAGTGTTAATCCCAAGAAGTTCCCTTCCATAGTTACTTAAGAGAACAGCTGGAGAAGTGAAAAATACATCCGATAATGAGACAATTTCTCTATGTATTTCTAGAAACAAAGATGTCAGGTAATGTTTAACTAATTAAACAGCAAGATATGATATCTATTTACTAGCAAGGATAATATAAAAAATGATAGATAGAACCAGAGGTAGCAAACTTTCAGGCTATTGTAGGTAAGCAGCCAGTTCTAATACTTTGATAGAGGCCCTCAAAACAGAATGAAAACAACTGTACCATAAAGTATTCCTCTGCTACTATTTATTATTCAGAAGGTTGCAGGTTTATATTTAACCCTTCCTATTATTGTTTTCCCAGCAAGCAGCACACTTTCTACAGTTCTGCTTGCTAAGATCTGAAATGGTTCCCAGTGTAGACCCTGGGCTTTGCAGGATGGTAGGAGGTTACACAGAGAAGGTCTGGACATATTTCTCTGTATTGCATGACCAATAATGACAACACTATGTGATCTCTCAGCCTCCAGCCTCTCCAGTGCTTGGGGACTAACAATAGCAGGCCCTGACTCTTTGAAGGGCCATCCCGCTCTCTTCTTAAAATGATCCAAAAACATATTAGGGAGGGTGAGACAACAACGTCTGCATGATATATTTTGATTGCTCTGATTCCCATGACTTCAGATCAAAGTGATTATTTTATACCATAAAATTCATATTTTATCCTGTTTATATATCTGGTAAAGTAACCACCATTGACATGTGAGACTAAAGCAAATGCACGGAATCTGAAACAACCCAAGCCAATGCCATCTTTTTCAGTGTTGGCTAATAACAAGACTTTGTGGTTATGGCATAAAATAAGTAGTGTATGGTTTACTGGTCTGAACAATGATAGTTCTTTTTCTATTGATCACAACATAGTTGTAATAACAGTCTAAATTTTTTGTAGAATAGGATTGTTGTCCCAAAGTATTGACTTTTAGTAAGTGGGTATTTGAATTTTGTAAGTGAGGGGTTATTTTAGAACAAATATTTATTAAAAAACAAAACAACTACCCATCCCCCAAAAATAGGGGGGCTATATCCCAGTATACTGTAGGAGGGAATAAAACCGTGACTTGAAAAGCTGCTTCCAGTATCTGTCACTGCAGCGAAGGGTGTCAGGGTGAGGAGCAAAGGGATTCTCCTTGACCTCTGGCGCCAAGTCCACTATTGCTCTGCTAGATGGGCAGCAAGAAGTGACATGACACTCCAGAGTGTTTAGTAGGAAAAGAAAAAGAAGTGAAAGGGAAAGGGTTAATACCAGCCTTATGGCATAAGATGTCTCATGATACACAGCACTATTGAATCCAGAATTTTAGTAAAACTGAAAACTGTTTTTAACTCCAAGTTGTTGGGAATCTTGCTTTCTCCAAGTTTAATCCAGCCCCTTGGCCTAAATTAAGAGTAGCACGGCTGTCTGCCAAGCTGTGAAGCTTGAGGGGAAGAGGAAGTACAGAGAAGCATGATGGCAAGGATTGCTTCTGCTGGACTTGCAAGTTCCTTGGGATCTGCTGGGATCAGCAGTTTGGCTGCCACCTTGACAGCTGGAAGAGAAAAGGTAAAACGATAGAGGGACCTAGGGATGTGATCACGTGAGTGGAAGCAGAGGAGGTGAATGAGGAAGGCTTAACTGAGAAAGGTGATGTACACTTATACCAGGAAGTATAACTAACTAAGTGCCAGTGAAATGTCATAATTATATCTTTACATATTGGATCTTTTGTCCCTTTAAAACATTGCTTTTGACTTCTAAAATAATGATGCACTATGTAAAAATAAGGAAAACCTCCATAAAGAGTACATAAAAAAATTTAATAATCATTCATAAACTTATCACCCAAAGATGACCACTGACAGCTTTTTTTTTCTCTGAACACATTTGAAAATCAAAATTTGCATTCTATGGTATAATATATTTTATAATGTGATTGTTTTTCAACTGGTAATAGTTACATTAAATATTCCAGACATAAGAAGAAGCTTATTAAAGCCCTTCCCCCATGCCCAAGCCCACTTTTATGTTCAGAGGATGGAAAGATCACTTTTGGTTTGGATGATCTAGAAGATTTCACAAACAGGTGGTTATTTGAGTGGGGTTGGTAACAATGGTAGGATTTTTTAGAGGAATAGACAACAAAGGCGTATATTTTAGGTGAATAAAACAGAATGAAAAAATGTGAAGGTGGAAAAGACCCAAGGGACACATACACTTGTCTGATACACAGGGAGTACTGGGAAGTGAAGAAGGGGTTGATTTGTTAAGCTAAGTGCTGTGAACAAAGAGAGGAATAACAAGCAGCAGGGAGAAGAGAAAGGTGAGTGAGGGTCTTTGGAGGTGGTAACTTTGGAGGGAGGGTAACTTTCCAACTCAGTTGGTGGGGCAAAAGGCAGGAAATTGAGGTTTCCAGATTCCTTCTTACATCAAGAAATTAGGCTGTGAAAAGAAGAACAGAGTACTATCACTGACTCGTGTTAACAAAGTCAGTAGCAAATTTTTTTCCAAGATGGCAAACCAATAATAAGGCTTGGAGTTAGAGACGTCTTCCCCGAGACAGGGGAAAGAAGGTAAGTATTGAAGTGTAGAGAAAGAAAGATGAAGGTATTCATTTGCAATGATCTTTATTTTTTACATAAAGAGGAGAAGCTGTCTGCTGACAGAGAAGAGAGGTGAAGCGGACTTGGAGGGAACCAGTAAGAGGAATGGAGTAGACCGTAAGGTAACGCCGGGTGTCCAGTTCAGGTTGGGGAGCATGACTTCATAGCAGGGCATATTAATGAAGTCATTTAATCTTCTCCAGAACACTATGAATCCCAAGGGCACCATCTCTAAGAGAAATGGTGAAGGAATTGAGGGCCAGGCACTGGCTGAAGGTCATGCACAAGTCAGGATATCATAACAACAGTCAGTAATTGACCTTGGTAAATGGTTGGCCACATAAAGGAAGAAGGCTTAAAGGGAACTAACAGATTGGGAGGGGTGGGGTGGGAGATGGAATGCTTGGAAAGAACAGTGAGTATAAAGTACTGGTGGTATCTTGGAGGTATTTTTTGAGGGGGAAGGTGGGGAGGGAATGGTGATCTAAGCTGTGCCAATGTGTTTCTATACATATGTGTAAGGCACTATGCAATATAGAAACAAAAAGTTTGGAGAGAGCTGGGTGTGGTGGCACGCGCCTGTAGTCCCGGCTATTCGGAAGGCTGAGGCGGGAGGATTGCCTGAGCCCAGGCTTTTGAGGTTGCAGCGAGCTATGATGATGCTGCTGCACTTTAGCGTGGGCAACAGAGAGAGATTCTGTCTCAAAAACAAACAAACAAAAAGTTTGGAGAACAAATCAATTGATTGAAATAAGCAGACAAAGCCTGCTTATTCATTATTTGTTCTTTGGAAATCTGAATCAAACAGAATTTTAAGACACACCAGAAAATGCATTAGCCTCAGAAATAACCTGACAGCTGAGTCTTCATGAGCATGAGGACTAGGGGGCTGTGACTCAAGCAGGTTTGTCCGGCAGCCACCTGGTGGTCAATTCACTGTGCACAGAAAGGAATGGCTCAGGTTAATGAAGCAGCTTAAGTTACTTAAAGACATTAAGGTTACAAACTATGTGGTAGGTGGAGTATGCCAGCCACAGAAAAAGAGTGCCTCCCACAGAAAGTATACAAAGAAAACGTGTAGAGAATATTAAAACAGGGAGCTCATTTACATTGGGAAGGGGTTTACCTTTCTTTCCCAACCTCCTATAACTATAAAACTAAAACATTGTATGGAACATGTCAAAACTAGCAGCTATAAATTCTTGAATGCATAAACAAAGCTTTGAATTTTTAATTATGCAATATATTGGAATGTTAATAAGCAAGAAAATGCAGTAGGTTTTTTTAAACCTATAGAACTAGAGTTAATCACTTGTACACTGCAACTTAATGATGTATGATGATTTGAGAAGATGTAAGACCTTGAAGTTAAAGCTGTTACTAAACCTCTTACTCTAAAATCTAGGTGTAATAAATATTTTACACTAGGAGAAAAACGGGAGGGAGCTACTAGAAAATTAACAAAAGGAGGGAAAAAAAATACAATACCTCCGGATTCATTATCCCTTCTTTTTTAAAACAGCTGTAAAACATGTCCATGGAAAATACTTCACTCCAAAGATATCCATAATATTGGCCATCATATCCCCCTGCCAAATGTCCAAAAGTAGCTGGCATATTTGTGCCTTTAAGAAAAGATACATTTCAATCAATGTGATAGCAAATGTTAATTATCGGGTTATCAGCTAGCTAAGATTTCCCTTTGGGGAGTCCAGCTGTGGGAGGAGAAAGGGAATGACACGATCTCATCTCTAGTACTCTCCGGGTTTATGTGTGCCCTCAGCCATGATGTTTACAAACTTCTCTTCTACTGATGGCTCAACCTTAGAGCTGGTTTCGGCCCCAAGCTCTGGAATGCCTAACAACAGTTTCAGAGGCTTTGTCCACACCCATCAGATAGCTCAGTATTTTAGAACTGAAGTCAGTCCTTTCTTGTCCCTCAAACACCTTTGTGTCTTAAAAAATATCAATCCTACTCTTTGCCACATCTCTTTCTATCTAAAATGTCTCAGAATGGTACTTATTTTAGGTTGATAATTACTGAAAAGGAACTCTTTACCAATTCAATCTATGTGTAGGGTGCTTTATAAAGGACTTTGTCAAAGTGGCTTGAGACACAAAGTTGCTCTACGGTTTACTATGAACAGATCACCAAAGGAGGTGAAGAGCATAGACTGACTCAACTGGCCATTCTTTATTATCTCTATAAATGTGGCTGATTCATTGTAAGAACAATTTCCTTGGTGAAAAAAATTCACCTTATCACTTACATATAAATGCACGATATGTTGGTTTAAAATACATACATACAAATACAAACACACACAAATGAGTCCCATAAATCTCAGGTTAGAAACTCCTAGTGAAATGTTTTAACTGACTTCAGAATCAGAAACAAGGTAGAAGTTCACGCTTCTCTCTAAAAATGTCCCTCCTGCCAACTTCTTACTGAAAATTACAGGGAAGTCATGGTGCATACAGGGAGGGCAGAGCAAGGAGGGTGCTGCCAAACACCCTCAGCTCTAGGGTGGAGACTGCTCACGCCTGATTACACTAAAATGCTGCGAATCTGGAGCCACCTTTCCTTCAAGCACATTTGAACAGGGTAACTCATGAGGACAGAGTACGCTTATCTGAAAGTCATGGCCTGATTACAGAAATCAGAAACAAATTGGGCAATCTGTCTGACAAACTCCACCTCCCCTGTGGTGTTAGGAGAATGTCCTGAGCTTCACAGGAAAAATGAACTCAACTCATAGTATTTACGTACCTGGAGTAGCTGCAACACCTAATATTTCTGAGCAGTATTTGGCATATTCACTTGCAGCATCCAGTGACGTGTTCGTATGGAGAGACTGATCAACTTTGCTCAAAACAATCTGGCGTAGGGTCAGAAGACCTAATAACATAAGAATGTTTGAGCATGTTTTTGAGAGGCGAGAACTGTGTGTTCCAATAGCTCAAGATCATAGATTTCAAAATCTAATTCCAGCAGTACTCATCACAAAATGGGAGCAACATATCTCATTTTACTTAAGATTTAAAAGGAGATGTGGTTTTTTTTCTTAGACATAATCCCAGGGTTCCTTATTCCAATATATTTAGCATTTTCACTCCTTATATTAGCACTCTTGGGGTATCATTATTATTAAAGGGAAAATAAGTTCTATACACAAAGACGCCAGCAATTCTGCATTAAGTGATTCTAATTTATTTTTCTTCTCTAAAATTACAAGTCATACCTGTGTTGACCAGTCTGGAAGCAACAAGTTTTTCAAGCAGATCATCTGCAATAGGGTTTCCATGTTTATAATGTTTTGACAATCTTCGGAGGGAATCAATGTCCCACACCCAATTTTCAAGCATTTGTGATGGTACTTCTACAAAGTCAGTTTCCACATTTGTTCCACTAAATCGTGCAAAATCAGTCTAGAAAGCAAACATAAAGGTATTTTTTAAAGCACTGAATGAAAACTACATATGTAGTGAATTATTATTAAGACCCACCAAAACTTAAAGGCAGAATGAGAGGTTAGAAAAACCTCAAATGTAAGTGAAAATAAAATATAGCAGCTGAGCAGCATGAAAAATAATCCCCCAAATACTCTATATTAACGTAATAGCTTCATTCTTTTGAATTATACACAAAGTTGGAACAATCATCAGGAAATGGTAACTGGAGAAAAAATCAGTCTAAGCTAAAAATAAGCCTTGAACTTTGAAAGGAAAAATGTTAATAAAAATTTTTTTATTACAAATAAAGAGATCCATAAGACAAGCAATTTCTCCCTAGCTCCTCCTCCTAATTGCTTCCTTTTGTTTACTCACCACATGCCTTTCTGGGGCACTCATCTCTATTGCTTAACTACTCAAAATCAATTAAACAGTTCAATTACGACATTACAGACTGATAGCCTTTGTGTGTGTGTGATGTTTTGTATTCTGAACTTTAAATGAGTGGTTCTCAGATAACCACGTTATAGAAAGCCCAAGTTGTACCTCTCAGATTGGGCAAAAGATGTTACCATAAAATAAGAAACTGCTTCAGTGGAAGTTAGGTCTGTAAATTGATTAATTGGCAAGTGGAATGAGTTAAATGCTACAGGAAAAGAGAAACAAAGGACATATTTAAAAGTTAGAGCACCCTTGGTGAAAATAAAGGGCTTATTCTGAGGACCTAGACTAAGAGTTAAAAAAAAAAAAGTTTACACCATCCGAGAGATGGACACGCCTGAAATTCGGACTTGGGGCAGAGGGGGGGCAAGGGCAACATATAACCTAAACATCTGTACCCCCATAATATGCTGAAATAAAAAAACCTAAAAAAAAAAAGTTTAAGAGTTTAAAAAAACAAAGTTTAGTATATTTTTGAGTCAGATGTCAGAAAAGCTCTCAAGCAGAAAAATGGAGATTCACTAGAACAGGCTGTTGTTTAAACCTTCACACAGTCTTTTTTTTTTTTTTTTTTCTTTTTCTGCCTGAACAGCCAATGACACACAGTCTTTCAAACATTTGTAAAATTGCCATTGGCAGAGAAGACCTACTGTTTACCGAAGGGGTCACCTGCAGAATGGGGCTCATCAATCTGTTGTCTTTCCCTGAACCTCTGTCCTGTCTTCCTCTTCGAATGCTTTACATTCCAAACTTCTCCCTCTGACTTCATCATCCCTGGGCTCTAAAGGGAGGGAAAAGGGAATAGGGGCTTAACCACCGGAGAAGGCAGCAGATGGGGTGCCGAATCAGCAGCAAATAACCACTCTGCTTTTGGCCCAGGGCAGAGGCACAGATGTCAACGCCATCTCACATTCTGCCTTCCTTTCTTTATGCAAAAAAATGTTTTGCTTGATTTCCCATTATAATTGTGCTGATTCTAGATATGAAGAGCTGCAAATATTGAAGGGCCAAGGAAACCATTCAGTAGGTGCAGGAAGTAGGCCACCACTGTTGAGGATGTCCCAATAAAAAATTCTTACAGGAAAAGAGGCAAGGAAAGAAACTGAATATTTTGCCTCATTCTGGTATATGATATTCTAAGATGATAGCCTCTGTTATAGATAAGACAATCTTATACAATAACAGCCAACATTTGTTGAGACTTTACTACATCAGGCATAACAGGCACACCTCAGAGATACTGCAGGTTTGGTTCCAGACCACAGCAATAAAGAGAATATTACAATAAAGTGAGTCACACAAATATTCTGGTTTCCTGGTGAACATAAAAGTTAGGTTTACACTATATTATAGTCTATTAAATGTGCAAAATCATGCCTGGAAAAATGATGTACAAATCTTAATTAAAATTACTTTATTGTTAAAAATGCTAACAATCATCTGAGCCTTCAGAGAGTTGTAATCTTTTTTCTGGTGGAGAGTCTTGCCTCAATGCTGATGGCGGCTCAATGATCAGAGTGGTGGTTCCTGAAGACTTAGGAGGCAATGGCAATTTCTTAAAACAAGACAACAATAAAGTCTGTCACATCAATTGAATCTTCTTTTCACAAAAGATTTTTCTGTAGCATGTGATACTGTTTAACAGCAATTTACCCAGAGTAGAACTTCTTTCAAAATTAGAGGCAATCCCCTCGAACCCTCAATTAAGTTTATGTAATATTCTAAATTTTTTGTGGTCATTTCAACAATGTTCATGGCATCTTCACCAGAAGTAGATTCCATCTCAAGAAACTACTTTCTTTGGTCATCTACAAGAGGCAACTCCTCATCCATTAGTTTGATCATGAGACTACAGCAACTTAGTCACATCTTCAGGATCTACTTCTAATTCTATTATAATTCTCTTATATTTCTACTACATTTGTGGTTCCTTCTTCCACTGAAGTCTTGAATCTCTCAAAGTACCATGAGGGTTGGAATCAACTTCTTCCAAACTCCTGTTAATGTGAATATTTTTTTTTTTGAGACAGAGTCTCCCTCTTTTTGTCCAGGCTAGAGTACCATGACATCAGCCTAGCTCACAGCAACTTCAAACTCCTGGGCTCAAGCGATCCTCCTGCCTCAGCCTCCCGAGTAGCTGGGACTACAGGCATGTGCCACCATGCCCGGTTAATTTTTTCTATATATTTTTATTTAGTTGTCCAGCCAATTTCTTTCTATTTTTAGTAGAGATGGGGTCTCGCTCTTGCTCAGCCTGGTCTTGAACTCCTTAGCTCAAACAATCCGCCTGCCTCGGCCTCCCAGAGTGCTAGAATTACAGGTGTGAGCCACTGTGCCTGGCCTAATGTGAATATTTTAACCTCCTCCCATGAATCTCGAATGTTCTAAAAGGCATCAGGAATGGTGAATACTTTCAAGAATGTTTTCAAACTGACTTTATCTATCAAAGAAATCACTATTTATGGCAGCTATAGCCTTACAACATGGATTTCTTGAATAATAAGACTTGAAAGTTAAAATTACTCTTTGATTCATGGGCAGCACAATGGATGTTGTGTTAGCAGGCATGAAAACGACATTAATCTTCTTCTACATCTCCATTAGAGCTCTTGAGTTACTAGGTGCATTGTCAATGAGCAGTAATATTTTGAAAGGAATCTGTTTTTCTGAGCAGTAGGTCTCAACAATGGGCTTAAAATATTCAGTAAACGATGCTGTCAACAGTCGTGCTGTCATCCAGGCTTGGTTGTTCCCTTTACAGAGTACAGGCAGAGTAGATGTAGCACAATTCTTAAGAGTCCTAGGATTTTTGGAATGGTAAATGAGCACTGCCTTCAACTTAAAGTCCTCAGTTGCATTAATCCCTAACAAGAGAGTCAGCCTATGCTTTCAGGCTTTGAAGCTCTTTTACTCAGACCAATAAAACTTACTCCATATCAGAAATAAAGCTGTTTCACCTTCTTATCATTTGTGTGCTCACTGGAGTAGCACTTTAAGAACATTCCTTTGTTTTCACAACTTGGCTAACTATATGGCCCAAGAGGCCTAGCTTTCTGCCTATCTCAACTTTTGACATGTCTTCCTCACTAAAGCTTAATTATTTCTAGCTTTTGATTTAAATGAGAGACATGTGACTCTTGCTTTCACCTGAACAGAGGCAATTCTAGGGGTATTGATTGGCCTAATTTTAATATTGTTGTGTGTCAGGGAATAAGAAGCCTGAGGAGAGGGAGAGAGACACGAAATGGCCAGTTGGCAGGGCAGTCAGAATTTATCGAGCACATAACATTTATCAATTAAGTTTGTCCTCTTATATGAGCATGGTTTGCAGTGCTCCAAAAAAATTATAATAGTAATATCAAAGATCATTGATCACAGATCACTATAACAGATACATTAATAATAACAGTGTAAAAGTTTGAAATATTGTGAAAATTACCAAAATGTGACACAGAGACACGAAGTGAGCACATGCTCTTGGAAAAATAGCACTGATAGGCTTGCCTTACGTAAGGCAGGGTTGCCACAAGCCTTTACTTTGTAAAAAGTGCAATATCTGTGAAGCACAATAAAATGAAGTATGCCTGTATTTGGGGTGCTTTACATGGATTATCTGGTTAAAAACTCAAAACAACTACATGAAGTAAGTACTATTATCCTCAATTTTGAGACAAGGAAACTGAGGCATACGGAGATTAATAGTATAACTAGGACTTGAAACTAGGCAGTCTGATTCCATAACTCAGAATCTTAAGCACAAATGCTACATGCCTCTTTATTTTATAGAAAAATGAAAAAAGATTAAATTATGATATTACAAAATGACTAAATCCTCCTGGAAGGGATCTAAAATAGAAGGGTCTTATATTAAGCTCTATGTGAAGAGTTAAAGTGAGTTTTCAGCATGCTTCCTTAGAAATTTGACTTCCTTTATATACTGGAAGATTTTTCAAAGATTGAACATGACGCTGAGGTGTAAAGGCCAGCCTTTGTAACCACCTATTGTAAACTTGGGATTCTGTAATTCTCACTGTACAATTTTCTGGAGATTATGGTTTTTAAGTAGGTACAGTGAGAGCAAATAAAGGCAAGATCACCCCATCAGCTACCACCTTATAATACATTGACAAAAATATGCATTTTGTATATCCTGCTTGTATGAAGATTTTTTAAAGTCAGTATTTGAAGATGAGGGGGAAAATCACCCCCAAATAACAACAAAAAAGTGTGTGTGTGTGTGTGTGTGTGTGTGTGTGTTTGTGTGTGTTTGGTGGGGGGAAGAGTGTTCAGTACCCAGAAAAAACATGAACAAATGAATAACTCATGAGTTGGGAGTTAAAATTGAATAAAATAAGAATCAACATAGTTATATCATGCAGAGTAGAGAATAGAGGGCCTATTCTATCCAAAAGCCGTTCTATAGCGGGAAGAGAGCACAGCAAATGAATGAAAGATCAACAATGTCTTCTAAAGAACAAAAGGAAATGTTTGTAAGGAGTCAAAGCTAAAAATAACCCCCTGCTTACTAATTTCCCGAAAGTTAGTCATGCTGTTTCTCTGTGAGCCCTTTGGGCAACATCATTTAAGTATTTTTCAAATGAAGAGGACAAAGAAACTACAAATTTCAAAAGCTCGATTTCCAGCAAACAACTACATTCTCAAGAGAAAGGAATCCATCATCAGCCATTGTGTATTTCCACACAGAAACGATGGGCAAGACTTACATTCTAGCAGCCTGATGGGTCCTCACATGCAGAATAACTGGGCTGCTGACTAGTACTCATTGTTGACCAGCCAGCAAATACTACGCCCCAGTTTTTAAACTATGATTCAAAGAACCCTAGAAAGTATTTTATATTCTTTTCAATACGAGCAATTTGAAAGTGTTGATAATTGTAGCTTATGGGCCATGATAAATAACTGTGGACACTAATATACCTCCTAAATAAAGCAGAGCACTGCAAGAAACACACAAAATAATCCAATTAACAAATCATTTTGCAGGTGACACTTCAAAAAGTTTTAGGGCATTTTTGCTGCAGAAAATATTTTGATAATAAAAGCCTAGAAAACAATGCAAACTTAGATTCCTGTTTGGTTAAAAGTTCTTGATAGGAAGAAAGTTGTCTGAATATGAGATTTTTTAAAAATTATCTTTTGAACAGACAATAAGATACCTAAAACATACTCTATTACAGATTTTCAGAATAGACGACTTGATGCTAGAGATCAACTTCTCAATTCATACAATGTAGCGAGAGTGCGAGCAAAATTATATAAATTGAAGTTTAAAAATTCATATGAGCTTTTGTTATAGTTAAAGGCCAAAGTCTTAAGGGTTATTGCTCTAATTAAGAGACCAGTTGCTTTTAGTGGTTACAACTCAGTGTTATTTTCAAGATAACAAATTCCAACTCAAAGAAAAGGCAGTTGCTGAAATCAGAAAGTGTATTGTGCTCAAGAAAAAGGACAGGCCTCAGGAGAACTGACCTTGGCTGTGTGAGGTGACCCACTATTGATTTCCTAGCAGTCATTCCACATCCTGATCTGTCTGATCTAGCCCTAAATCCAGGGATGATGGAAAAGTTTACATAACAAGGCAAGGTATTAAAAAAAAGCAGCCACTACCAACCAGACTTTGCCATCAATAGATGGTTAAAAGGTCATAACTTTAACTTCACACATATCTAGTGATCCATATCTAGTGATCACTAGAGGTAATAATATTAACAGTAATAAAGAGAATGTGTTAGTTTTCTTAGTAATCTTCACAACAAACCTACAGTTCAACAGGTCAGTATCCCTACCATCATTTAAAGGCCCTGGGATATGACACATAATCTGGAGAAGGTTTGAATACTGAATACTAAATTCATAGGCTTGCCCCTAAACTACCTGTATCTTCCTGACTAGGTATTTCTTATTTAAACTGCTTCTTTGTAGATGAAAACAAAAGCATTATTCAAACACAAATGTTAAGAAGGTTAGGGGGTATGTTTTATTCCCCACTGTACTTCCAAAATCCAGTGCACATCCAGAAAGTAGGAGATGCTAACATATGTTTGTGAAATGAACGAAATTGTAAGGAGAATGCTTTTGTAAAAGACTCAAACTTAACTCTAAGATATTTTCTTTTATTATCATTCTTTACTTAACCTCTTAGCCTCACCAACCTATCACCACCTCTCTACTGTCTTTTTTCAATACTTAAAATTTTACATAATAATACTATGCTTTTAATTTTCTTATTTTTGCATTTCATGTCCTCAAGCTAAACTCTAAACATTCAAGCTATTATAACTTCTTTCTTTTCAATCCCATCCTACCATACCTAGTATAACATGTCAGATACAACAGATAACAAGTAATTCTGCTTTGTGAGAAATCAACCAAACATTTCTCCCTCTTTAAAAAATATATTTCTAATTATTTTAAAAATGACACATGTAGAAAATGTATGGACAGGCACGGTGGCTTATGCCTGTAATCGCAGCACTTTGAGAGGCTGAGGTCAGAGGATTGTTTGAGGACAAGAGTTTGAGACCAACCTGGGCAATATAGAAAGATCTCATTTCTACAAAAAATAAGAACAATTAGTTAAGCATGGTGATGCCTGCCCGTAGTCCCAGCTACTTGGGAGACTGAGGAAGGAAGATCACTTGTGCCCAGGAGTTTAGAGAGACAGTGAGCTATGATTGTGCCACTGCACTCTAGCCTGGGTGACAAAGCAAGACTGAGTCTCAAAAATAAATAAAATAAAATAAAATAAAATAAGAAGCAGTGCACGAATGATAGAAGAAAGCACATTCCTAAACATGACACACATTCACATTTTGGTTTTTGACCTCAACATTTATTCTAGGTACACATGTATGTACGTGCTTGTGTATGTATAAACAAACAAATAACAAAAATGAAATCCTGAGAGAAATCATGTCTGATGTTAAAGTTACAAACTATAACAGTGTGCAGGAGCTGGGGCTAGAGAGATATAGGATGATACTTAGCAGAGGTCACAAGGTTGGGGATAGGTTGCTGCATTTTAGTACTGAAACCTCAATGGTCAACTCACACAGAAGGAAATGTAGAACTGCATAAATTCATTCATTCCACATTATTAAATAGAATGTCATTTAATAAACTTAGAAAGAAGTCCATCCAACAGGAATGCATACTTGGAAGATCAAATTCAGACCACACGAATCGGTGCTGTCTCCACTGCACAGAATGAGAGCACACAGAATAGAAATAAAGTAGAGCCGTTAAGGGCATGACTGTCAGATCTTGGGCAGGTCCTTCAAAGTTTCAGATATTTTTGCTTGGAAAAGAGGGAAAATAACGGTACAACGGTACCCATCTACTTCAGAGAGTACTGTGAGGATAAAATTAATGAATGACTGCAAAGCACCGTGTACAGTACTGGCACCGGGTTCATGCTCAGGAAGTTGCAGCCGCCACTCTTCTTCTGAGCTTACACGGTGTTCCTCACCAGGTATGGTCTTGGCTGGTCTGACCAAGCTTATCGTTGGCTTCCTCCAAGTATTTATTCCTGGGTGTTAATGCTGATGATAAATATCCCCATTTCTCTTCAACTAATACACCACCACTCTAAATACCTCTAACCTGCTCATTCTGTTCTTGCTTCAGGAATGAAACTTAAGTAGGCAGCAATCATCAAAACAAAAAACAGTCAGATGTGGTGGTTTGGCCTTATAGTCCCAGCTACTCAGGAGACTAAGGTAGGAGGATCGCTTGAGGCCAGGAGTTCACGACCAGCCTGGGCAACAAAGAGAGACAAACTTCTGCCCCCAGCTCTTAAAAAAAAAAAGGACCCCCCCGACCCTAAAACAAAAAAAAAACCCAACAAAGCAAAAAACAGTGCCAAAAGAAATACAATCTGATGGTTTCCAATCACCTTTCACAGCTTTTCACTCAAAACCCACTGAAGGGAAGCATTTGTCAATTCTCTTAAACCTGAAGTGGCAGTAAATTGCCTCACGGCAACTGGTCTTTTTTCCTCCTTTCCAGTTCTGAGTTTTGTATTGTTTATTGATCCCAAAAGAGTTAAATTATACAAGAGTATAGTTTTAAGAATACTTCAAATATGTACGGCACTTTATGCTTTTCCAAGTGTCTTTTCACAGATTTGTTTAATTTTCCCAGTACTCCAGGGAAGTAGATTCAAGAATTGCTGTTGTCCCCATTTTCTGAATAATAAAGACAAGATGGTTCAAAGAGGTCAAACAACTTGCCCCAAGACACACAGCCAGGCCCACAGATACACAGATGATTTCTAATCCAGTGCTCTAGTCATAACACTAGGGTGCCTTCCAGACTAATAAATGGGATATTTATCTACAACAGTATCTAATTTAACTCTTTAGAGCAGATAAGCTACTCTAATAGTCTTTCTATCAAATTAAGATTATTTGAAATCACATAATCTGAAGTTTTTCTGCCCATCTATCCCTCTCATTTTTAATTAAGAAGTCTTTATTGTGATTCTGATGTGCTTTCTTAGAATAATTACCTCTTTAAAGTTCAAAACTCATTACTGCTCTTAATGCACAACCCAACACAGACATTACAATGGAGGCTGTTCAGAAGCATGACTTGTCTACTCTATAGAAGTTCAAAAGGCCAGTGATTACTAAGAGCCCAAACCACAGTAAAGCCATCAAACAGGAACAGATACTAGAGATACCACCTCTTGATTACTATCTTTGAAATTACCTACCCTGCAGTATAAATATAAGAAATTATGAGTGAAACTCATCTCCTGAATGATGAGATAGTAGACATACTGAACTAGTGCATCTACATGTTTGAAAACTGGACGTTCCTGCCAACATGTTTAAATATTACTACGACAAGCTCAAACGAGCTCTTCTGGTCATCAAACCTGCAGACTGCCACAGTGGAGAACTCAAACACTGAGCTGCCATATCTTAAAACCAATCTACTGAATATGTACGGCAAATATTTTATGTATTATATATTTATTAGATGAGTTACGAGTATTACTGAACATAGATGTTATGAATCTCCTTTTGTGGTACCATCCATTTTAGGTTAGTACAAAAAGTTCTCTCTTGCTAGACTTCAGAGTTAAACAAAAAAGTTCTGAAATTATTATAAAGTTTCAAATATATGGATCTGTGCCTACAAAGACAAAATCAGGGATCACTGGTTCCAAATATGATTACCTTAAAAGTTCTTAAAATATTACAGGATATCTGAAAGGATTAATAGACAAAGAAGAGATTTTTCAAAGATAATCTCATGAGGAGATGACCAAGCAAAGGATTGTGTCAACACACTGTTCGTCAGTATGACACACCTTGTGCTCATGAATGAGGTTAGGCAAAGCTTTAAGAATGGAATATATTAATAGTCCACTGTTTTAGGAGAGAGACACCAAACTGGTGAATGCAATATATATACACAGTTCAGTCACGAGTCAAAGAGGTCTAAAAGTTATAGAACCAAGAAAATATTTCCCAGTACTAAAGTGGCTATCTCAAAGATCAGAAATAATGAGCACAACATAATGAGTTGTGAAGATCTGACTATGAACACATTGTAAGCACAGTGAGGTTCTAAGAGGACTGCACCTAAAAAAAGCACATGCATCAAGAGCACTGAAAAATCCTATTTGAAGATCACTATTATCTTAGTGAATGGATTATAACACCAAATTATTTCCTTGTGAAATCACTAGCTGATAATCAACACCCAAATGAGGAAACTGCTATAATCCAGGAATTCTTTTTTTTTTTTTTTGACAGAATCTCTCTCTTTTTGCCCAGGCTAGAGTGCCATGGCGTCAGCCTAGCTCACAGCAACCTCAAACTCCTGGGCTCAAGCGATCCTCCTGCCTCAGCCTCCCGAGTAGCTGGAACTACAGGCATGTGCCACCATGCCCGGCTAATTTTTTCTATATATTTTTAGTTGTCCAATTAATTTCTTTCTATTTTTAGTAGAGACGAGGTCTCGCTCTTGTTCAGGCTGGTTTCGAACTCCTGAGCTCAAACAATCCGCCCGCCTCGGCCTCCCAGAGTGCTACGATTACAGGCGTGAGCCACCACGCCCGGCCCAGGAATTCTTAACTTGAGATTCATTATGGTCTGGGTTTCCAGGGGTCTGTGAGCTTTTTGGAATTCCATGTATAATTTCGAGTCTATTTTTCCAGAAGAGGTACCCATAGCTTAAATCAGGTTTTCATAGGGTCTTCAGATCCAAAATACTGAGAATCTACTGTTTTAAAAGCAGGTCATTTATCTATGTACAAACATATAATTAGATCTTGGATAGTCCAAGTAATATCCCATAACTCTAAAATGAAGTATATGACATTTCTAAATTACTGATACAAATATTTTGGAAAAATGTAAACTGGAGTTATGCTAATTAAAAGAAATGACAGCCACAGAATGGACAATGATGGAAGGTCCACATAATAAATATTTCAGGAGCCCTAGTGTTATGATAGTAGACTTTAAAATTGTCTAAGAAAGAAAGGTTACATTACTCTAAAAGATTTCTTTTCCTTGGATTAAAGAAAAGTTAGAAATGGCTAGATCAGGACTTACTTATCTGGACATATTTATATCCTATTCCCACCTGTTTTTTAAAATAAAAGATGGAAGCACTAGGATGTAAAGATAAAATGTTGAGAGAACTAAATTGTTTTTAAACAAAGGTAGCAGTGGTATTTGGAAATGAATAGGTACATGTGTGGTGATTACAATGACGAGGGCTACTCTGGAGGACAGGGATGCTGGGTGCACAGAACTGATTCCGCACACATTGGGACAACAAAAAACCTTCTCTGTATCCTGCTTGTCATTCAGACATCCTGCTGGACAGTGATATAAATGAAAAAAATAATTAACTGAGCCTCAAAACTAACTCCACTGTACATATTTTTGCAAAGCATTTTTTACACAATTTTAATTTCTAGGACTGTAAGTACTAGGATCTACTGTGTAAATCAAAGTTAGATTACTTTTTGGAGGGGAAGTTTTCCAGGCAATGTTCATCGTTTTGAAAAATCATGTCACTATTGGCAATACTGTTCTTGGACTTGAGTTGACACCATGAACCACTTCTATCAGTTTTTAGTTGTTGCTGCTCCATTCAAGGTTATTTACATATACTGCAAACCCCCTGAATACTTTATGTCTTACTGCATAGCTGTGTCCAAGAATTACCACTTGAAAAACATAAAAAATTTCTTTCTTTTATATTCAGTGAGGATACCCTATTGATTTAAAAAATATTTTCTGGATGGGGAAAGACCATTAGGGGAAAAGCAAGTAAAATCCAAATAAAGTGTGGTGTTTAATTAGGAGTACTGTACCGATGCTGGCTTCTTAGCTGTGACAAACCTACTACTGTAATGTGAGATATTAAAAGTGGGGGAAAGAGGGTGAGGTGGACAATATTTGCACTATCTTTGCAACTTTTCTATACATCTAAAACTATTCTAATAAAAAGGTTATTTTTTTAGAAATTTACTTTTAGAGTCATATAGAGATTTCAAATTTGGAAAACTATCCCCCCACTTCTGTTAATATCAGTATATTTAAATTATTAGATTGAACTATTGAACTAGACATTTTCATATGTTAATAATGGTTAAAGATCAGCAAGTTCATTTGGTTCAAGCTAGAATAGTTTGGGCCTAGTGAAAGGGACTGTGTTACAGAGTTAAAAATAAATGTATTTTTCATTATCAGAAATAAAGAAATCAATTTTAATCCACTGCACACATACACCTCTTCCCTGGCAAATTTTCTGCATGCTTATACTATGTTATCTATGATTTTGAGGTCAGTAAAGAGAGCTGTTACAAAACATCTATTATTAAGAAAGGAGTAAAGGGTCTGAGAGGGTTGAAACCACTGAAGTAAACAAAGCATTAATAAGCAAAAGAGACAGATTATAGCACAGTTTGTCTGAGACACTTACACCAAATTCCTACAGAGAAGAAAATAATTAAAAGGAAAAAGCAAAGTATTTGTAACCCTTCCTTTATGACAGTCTTATTTCTTTTCCACAGGCTTTTATTCACCATGAAGCTCTTTCACTGGTAGATTAACTTCTGTATAAAAATATGTTGTGAAAGAGGACATGAGGAAGAAAATTGTGTGTTTTTACAGAAGGCCTACAAAATTCCTGAACACGTTCAGCTTCTGAAAAAAAATGTTAAGGGAAGAAACATGATGGCAGTGAGAAAAAAAAATTCTGGAAAAGCAATTGGTAGGTTTACTGTAAAAAAAAAAAAAATCACTCACCTGTGCACAAATCTGATGCATGACATGACCAAATTCATGGAAATAAGTCCTCACTTCGTCGTGTCTCAGGAGAGAGGGACGACCTGCTGCTGGCTGTGAGAAGTTCACCACTAGGGCAGCCACAGACATCATCCGGCTCCCATCAGGGAGAAGGCAGCCAGGCTGGAGACCAAAGCAGGCGGCGTGATTGTATTTTCCTTCCCTGGGAACCAGAAACATACGTCGGTGAGACATGAAAATTCTTCTCTAGCAGTAACGCTGGCATGGCATCTCTTGGTCATTAAGTCCTATCTGATACCAGAAGATGCTTTTAAACATTGAATTTACTTTCTAGAGAGTTAAGTTGTTTTTGCTAAAATGGAAAAACTAAAACTAAACAAACAATAACCCTGCTATCCCTTTGTGTGAGTTATAGCTCCAAGGTTTTTTGAGAATTAAGAATGTATACCACACCTAGTATACAGCTGAGTGACCAATTTATTTTAATTATTTTACTGAACTCCAGCTTTTCTTTGTCAAAGACGGAGTCACTAAACACTATACAACGTTGAAGAAAATTTGAAATAAAAAATATAATTTGACTCACTAGGTAGTTTTTTCTTTAAAATTAGAATTGATAAAAAAACTAAATTC
Organism: Avahi laniger; assembly: GCA_963575035.1. Taxonomy (NCBI): domain Eukaryota; kingdom Metazoa; phylum Chordata; class Mammalia; order Primates; family Indriidae; genus Avahi; species Avahi laniger. The sequence goes on along the minus strand of CAUYSK010090114.1, from coordinate 16,554 downwards.
CAGACAATAAGATTTTATCTTTTATTTGAGGAGGGAAGAATCAGTAATCACAATTAAATGAGCTACTTTTATAAACTAGACAGGCTTTTTTAAAAAACAGAATGCTTTTAGTTAGCCTGGGAAAATGCATAAATTACATTCTAAAGTAGTCTATTCTTGGACAATATTCTATCAGTGATAGTCTCTCTAAAAGCAACTAGACTTCATTCTAGAAGTAGGTTTCCTTCTTTTTTTTCCTCAGCAGATTAACAATATATTCAGATTTGAAGTAGATCTTTTTAGTTTGTTTTGTTTTTATTTGTATATTTTTTTGTGTTATCTTTTCTTGCTGACTCTTATTACTCTCTTTTTTTCCCTGCTGATGCTATTCAAACAAAAAAACCCCTAGTCTTTTTCCAGCTTCCCATTAAAATGTATAAAATTGGAAAGGGCGTTGCTCCAGTCTTTACTACAACAATATGCTGCATGCTGCACAATCAACAAATCACTTTTCTTGAAGCCACCAGAGAGATGAGGCTGAAGGGCAACCAACTAACCCACAATCTAAGACAGGTGCCTCCAAAGAGAGAAAGGAAGGAATTAATCTCCACCCTCCACGCCCCCCCCTGCTTTTTTTTTCACCTAGGGCAGACATTGAAGACATTAGTATGAAGAATTTTTAATTCAGTTGCTAAAAGCTGAGAGTGGCCCAGCTAAAATAGGGAGCCACTAGGAGCTGTAGACAAGGGAAGGTTTGCATCCATTTGCAGGGTCTTCTCCATGGATCTCACTGGGTACACATAAAAAAGACTGAGAGCAGAGTGAAAGCCCTGAGAAAGCATTAGTAGGGGAAATGATCGGCTTCTGTGTAAGGCCACGAAGCACTGCCTAGATCCTCTTTTCCTCTCTCCTACAGAGCAAAAGCCTTAAACTTCCAGGGTAAGGGCAACAAACCCTCCTGTCTTTAGAGCACTGGCGAAAACCCACTGCTGTCAGGGGAAGGGAACAGGAAGAAAATCCTCCACCCTTGGAGAAGGGCAAGAATATATGCTGGGCTCAGACCTACAGCTGATGGTGGGGCAGGATCACTGAACAGGCCCCACTCTTAAGACCCAAGGACACAAAGCCTACTCTGTGATTCAGGCTGATGCTTCATCAGAACAGAGAATTCCCACCCCCTAACCAGGTTAACAAGTATCCAGTAACAAATAATGGCAGTCTACTGGTGGGAGAGAATCAAGGGCTTGAAAAGAGACCTGCTCCGAGGCAGAGCACAAAGACCTAAAGTTGAAGGTGGAACAGGCACTGAGAAAAACTCTCTGACAAATTAGCTCCTACCCTAAACATAAGATATGGGAATCAGAAGTTTGTAATGTATTCCGGTTAGCCACGGCAGCAACAGATTCCAAACTCCACTCAACTACTAAGTGAATCAACTCCCATACTAAAGGCCTAGCATAAGTAAACGTGTGACCATTTCCAGGCATAAAACTATTTACTTCAGTCTTTAGTATCCTATACAAGATGTCTGGCTTTTGGAAACATTGGGAAGTATATAAGGATGCAAGAAATAAAAAAATATACTGTTAAGAGGCAAAGCAAACAAGAAAATCAGATACGACAAAGATGTTGGAGTTATCAGAATATTTAAAGTAACCAAAATTAGTATGTTAAAGTGTCTGAAGGAAAAAGTGGATACTATGTAAGGAAAGATGGATAATTTTGGCAGAGAGTTGGAAACTGTAAGAAAGAAACAAATGAAAACGCTAGAAATGAAAAACACATTAGTAGAGATGAAAAATGCTTTTGACAGGCTCATTAGAAGACTTGAAACAGCCAAGAAAGACCCACTAAACCAAAAGATAGGCCAACTGAAATCACCCTATCTAAAACACAAAAATTTATAAAGGGTGAAAAAAGGAGAACAGAGCACCAAGAGCTATAGAGCAATATTGAATGATCTACCCTATGTGTAATCAGAATCTCAGAAAGAGAATACTTCCCCAATACTTCCCTCTCTAGGGAACAGCATAGAAGAAATATTTGAAAAAAGAATGCCCAAGAATTTTCCAAAATTAATGACAACTAACCACAGATCCAAGAAGCTAAAAGAACACCAAGGAAAATAAATACAAAACAAACAAAAAAACAATGCAAAAAAGGACCTCATATACCTAAGCATATTAAAATTGCTAAAAACAGGCTGGTTCAGTGGTAGTGGGTTATCAGAACTTATTAACATTAGTGTCACTAAAGTTGGTATTCAACCCTCCACTGCTAAATTTGATTGGCTTTAAAAAAAAAATTGCTAAAAACAAAGAGATGAAGAGATCTTGAAGGCAGCCAGAAGGGGAAAAAAACACATTACATATAGAGGGACAAAATAAGAATTATAGAAGACTTTTCACTAAAAACTATGCAAGTGATAGAGCCAGACATTTTGGTTTCAGAACCCACATTTTTAACCCTTATACTAAGAACCACATGTGGGACATATGGGAGTGTAGAATCTTTTTTTTTTTTTTTTGAAAGAGACAGGGTCTTGCTCTGTCTCCCAGGCTGGAGTGCAGTGGTGCAATCATGGCTTACTGCAGCCTCGAACTCCTAGGCTTAAGCAATTCTCCTGCCTCACCCTCCTGAGGAGGTGGGACTATAGGTGTGCATCACCACGCTCAGCTAAGAGTAGAGTCTTTTTTTTCTTTTTTTAGATAGCATCTTGCTTTGCTGCCCAGCCTGGAGTGCAGCGGCCTGATCATAGCTCACTGCAGCCTTGAACTCCACCTCAGCCTCCCAAATTACAGGCGTGAGCCACCACACCAGGCCTGAGTAGAGTCTTAAAATGGGTAGGAGTTGAATCCCTAAAGTCCCTTTGAACAATGTGATCCTCAGTACCTTGGATAGAGGTCCAAGTAGAACTGTCCCAATACTTCTCCTGTTGCTTTATCCTTCACAGTGTAAAGTGTAACACTTTTATTCCAAACATGAGCATCTGCCACTTGCTCAAATGAAAGTCCCAACAACTCCTGGTAGGTGTTCAGCAAGCCTTCAGTGACCACCTCAATTGGGAAATATTCCTTGAGGAACTCTTGGTCTACAGAGTACTTGAGTTCTTCTGTCCGAGTCATGTAGTAATGTAGATCCCATGCATTGATTTTCCCATCATATTCAAAACCTCTCTCTTCACATTCCTTTTTCTTCAAATTCAAAATAAACTCTCGTTCTACTTCACCCAGGGGTTTTAATTTCTGGCTTAAATCATCTGTGAAGAGTAGGAAAAGTTAATGATCTATTGCTGTTGGGAGCAAGCACATTCACACAGATTACCAGTATTTTACAATGGGGCTTCCTTTGTTGTACCCAATACAGATCAATCCGGAGAAAAGAGGAAGGACGGAGGGAAAGAGAGGGAGGAAAAGAAGCTCTGTTATGAAAGCATGCTTTTCTCTTCAAAGTGATTTGTTTTATGGCTTTTTCTTTTAGCATCACCACCATACCACGACTTCCTCACAGTATCAACAAAGCTGAAGTTTATCTCAGAGAACTCTGAGATAAATTCAGGGAACAAAGCAATAGTGAAACCAAACTCATGTACATGATTATCCTTCCATGAGGTTAGTTAGGCTTCTCAGAAGGCCAGGGGAAACAAATCACATGTGACCTGTGGTCAGCATTATCTAGAAATTGCTCAATGCATTTGACAGCCATGGGTTTAGTTTCTCATTACCCTGTTCCTATGAAGAAGGTCTATTTGGACACAGCAATTCCAGTTTTTAGCTGGAGAAATTTCTGGGCACAATTTATATACTGTGGTCAATTTTGGCCTTTACTGTATTTGGTTAAATGAGTAAGCTCTTATGTATTTATTTTTCACAATTTGTTACATCCGTTAAGATAAAAATGTGTTTGGCTCTGCAACAGACATGGCAGTTCAGGAGGCAGCCCCACAGCATGACAGAGGGAGGCAGCAGTGTGAGGAATGCTGTGAAGACAAAGGAGGAAACTAGTGGAGGATACAGAGATATAATTTTGATTAGGCCTATGAGAGAATATGTGAATATAGGCCGCAAGAGGACAATTTGCATAGGAATAAGCCGATTTCAAATTAGAGGGAAAAATCCTTTAAATGAATTAATCAGGTGGTTACTAAGGAAAAACTTCAGTATATACAGTTTCCACTGAAGGAAACAGTCTCAACAAGCTTGTTAACTTTCTGAGCTGTCCTCTTGTATAACATGCATCAGGCCAAATGGCAATTACGTGTTCACATCTCTACTGTTTCCACTAAATGGAAAATCCACTGAGGAAAGGACCTTGTTTTATTCCTTTCTGTAGCCCTACTATTTAGCATATTGCCTAATACTGGTTAGTTATTTCATAAATGTTTCATGAATGAATAAATGAATTATATAATAATAAATAGTTGCCATTTATGGAGCACCTATTACATACATGTCACATATGATTCCAGTATATATATGGTAATAAGTCAGGGTATAGCCATTGAGGACACACTGGAGTAAACTGTAAATCTAAAGGCTGATTTTAACATATTATTATTTCCAACTTAATTAAGCTAATAAAAGGATATTAAAGCAACAGACTAAATGCTTTGACAAGTTGTTGAAGGTAAATAAAGTTTGAAAGGAGCTAGTGAAGAAAATAAGAATAAAGTAATACTTTGGTCAACTCTGATTATGGATGTATATAATTACAACAGAAATTAGTGTGTTTCCCACGGCTAAGTTATTCAACCATTTTCACTAAGATGAAAGAAAAAACAGAGAGAGTGCTGGAATTGTGACATCTAGATTGAGAGAGGGGATAGGGAAGAGAACCAGTGATTAAATATCATGGCCAGGAGATACAGGCTCCAGATGGCCAACTAGACATAGGTAGCATGTGCCTCTTCCATGGAGAGGAACCACAATAGTAAGCACATTCTCCCATTTTGAACAGACTGTCTAAGAGGCAACACTAGGATTCACCAGGTAAGTGAAAGGAAGCACCAAAAATGGGTAAGGAGAGTGTATAGGGCAACTTGCCCAGCCAGGGACTGGCTAACAGCCAGGAGATGCTCTGTGATGTGGGGAAGCAGTAAGAGAGGAGCCCCCATGGCTCCACTTACCAAGACAAGCTTTTACAATCTTGGTTAAAAGAGAACCCCCTGACCCATGCAGGTCTTGGGCCATAAGGAGCTGTTTGGAGATTGTACAAAGATGTGTCTCCAGACACACCTCTGGAACCTATGTGGAATTCCACAGCCATTCCAGTCTAAAGCAGGTTGAGCCAGGCATCATTCTGAGAGATTAGATACTGGGGAACCATAGGCATACCTGTAGCCACTGCATGGAGTTGAGGACAGACAGAGGAGACCAGGCACTCACATGCACCCCTAGGAAGGTCCCCACCACCCTGCTGTGTGCTGCTGTTAAGACTGAGATGTGAAAGGACAGCATTTTTCATAGTTTCTTGCCCACACCGCTTGTCTGGGTGGGACCCCACCCTTTCTAGTCCCAGGTCCAAGGTGCCATTTTAAGAATTTGACACTGGGCTGTACCCTGCCCTACAACTGAGTTTGGGCTGACATGACTGCAGCCCCTGCCTGGCTGGGGAGGGAAGCCAGGCATTCCATCACATATCTGGGATGGTGCCCATCATCCTACAGTTGGATGCTGTGGGACCAAGTCCTGAACAAATGGCACTCCCCACAGTTTCTTGCCAGCGTAGCCTTCCTGAGAAGAGTCCCGCCCTCTCTGGTCACAGGTCCAAGGCATCAGTTTGGGAGCTTAAAGCTGGGCAGTCATCCACCCTCGGGTTGAGCTCAGGCTGATTCAGCAGCAGTCCTGCCAACCTGAGGAGGGACAAGGGAGCCCAAGCTCTCCTACATATACCTAGGGCAATTCCTACACCACTCTGCTATAGGTTCCAGTGAGACTAAGATACAAGAAGATCACATTCCCACACTTTGCTGCCCATGCCACTGGTCTGAAAAGGGCCCTGCCCTCTTTGATTGCAAATCCGCAGCCGACACCATTTTGAGAGATTAAAGCTGGGCCATGCCCCACCCTTGGGCTGCATTCAAGGTAACGTGACTGCAGCCTCCACTCGGCCAGGAAGGGATGGGGAAGACCAAATTCTCCTAAGCACGCTTAGGACAATACCCACCACCCTGTAATAGGCAGCTGTGGGACTGAGGACTAGCTTGCCCAACTAGCTGCAGCTACCAGTAACATCAACACAGATCACTTGGATCCTAGTGGGTGGCTCCACCACTGCTACTGCCACCTCTCACATATAGACTGAAAGTAAAGGGGTGAAAAATGATATTCCAAGCTGGGCGCGGTGGCTCACGCCTGTAATCCTAGCTTTCTGGGAGGCTGAGGCAGGTGGATTGTTTGAGCTCAGGAGTTCGAGACCAGCCTGAGTAAGATCGAGACCCGTCTCTACTAAAAATAATAGAAAGAAATTATCTGGACAGCTAAAAATATATAGAAAAAAGTTAGCCGGACATGGTGGCGCATGCCTGTAGTTCCAGCTACTCGGGAGGCTGAGGCAGAAGGATTGCTTGAGTCCAGGAGTTTGAGGTTGCTGTGACCTAGGCTAACGCCATGGCACTCACTCTAGCCAGGGCAACAGAGTGAGACTTTGTCTCAAAAAAAAAAAAAAAAAAATAAGAAGGTAATTATATAATTATAAAGGGATCAAAACAGCAACAGGCTTTAAAAAAATTAAAAAAATATGCAACAAAAATCATAGTACCCAGATTCACAAAATAAATATTACTAGACCTAAAGAAAGAGATAGACAGTAACACAATAATAGTAGGGGACACCAACACTCCACTTACAGAACTAGATAGATAAAGACAGAAAATAAAGAAACATTGGACTTAAATTGGACCTTAGACCAAATGGATCTAACAGATATTTATACAACATTCTACCCCAAAACTACAGAATCTACATTCTTTTCATTAGCACATGGTACGTTCTTCAAGACAGACCACATTTTAGGCCACAAAACAATCTTAACAAATTTATAAAAATAGAAATCATATCAAGTAAATTCTCAGACCACAGTGGAATAAAGCTAGAAATCAATATGATGAGGACCTCCAGAAACTATACACACAGGGAAATTTTTTTTTTTTTTTTCTTTTGAGACAGAGTCTCACTTTCTTGCCTGGGGCGAGTGCCGTGGCGTCAGCCTAGCTCACAGCAACCTCAAACTCCTGGGCTCAAGCGATCCTACTGCCTCAGCCTCCCAAGTAGCTGGGACTACAGGCATGTGCCACCACGCCCGGCTAATTTTTGCTATATGTATTTTTAGCTGTCCAATTAATTTCTTTCTATTTTTGGTAGAGATGAGGTCTCGCTTCTTGCTCAGGCTGGTCTCGAACTTCCTGAGCTCAGAACGATCCGCCCACCTCGGCCTCCCAGAGAGCTAGGATTACAGGCGTGAGCGACCGCGCCCGGCCAAGTGTCAACATTTCTAAGCCGCAATTTCTTCATCTTAGCTGGTGATAATATTAATGATGGGATCTATGTGAGAGGGCTGCAGTGAGCATTAAATAGAATTATTCATGCAATGAATTCAACCAAGTATTGAGCAGAAAGTATATGTGTGCAATATGTTAACACACTCCTCATTATTTATGACTATCTTCAGGAATAACTTCCAGTGTGACTGGCACATCTGCCAGCACTGCATCCAGTGCAACTTCCACTGCCTTCGGCACATCTACTCCCACTGGAACCAGCCCGGCTTCCAGTAGGACCATCACAGCAACCAGCGCTGGCTCCAGCACAACCTCTGGTGGGACCAGCACAGCCACCAGCTCTGGGTCCAGCACAGCCACCAACACTGCGTCTAGCATAACTACCAACACTGGGTCCATCACGACCTCTGGGGGGACCAGCACAGTCACCAGCTCTGGGTCCAGCACAGCCACCAATACTGCGTCTGGCGTAACTACCCACACTGCGTCCATCACAACCTCTGGTGGGACCAGCACAGCCACCAGTTCTGGGTCCAGCACAGCCACCAATACTGCATCGGGCATAACTACCAACACTGGGTCCATCACGACCTCTGGTGGGACCAGCACAGCCACCAACACCACGTCTGGTGTAACTACCCATACTGCGTCCATCACGACCTCTGGTGGGACCAGCACGGCCACCAGTTCTGGGTCCAGCACAGCCACCAATACTGCGTCTGGCATAACTACCAACACTGGGTCCATCACGACCTCTGGGGGGACCAGCACAGCCACCAGCTCTGTGTCCAGCACGACCCCCGGAGGCTCTGGCACGCCTGCTCTGACTGCAATGAGCACAACTTCCAATAGAATGAGCACAAGTGCTGCTACTTCAGGGAGTGAGGTGAAGCCTAGTGGGTCCCTGAAGCCATGGGAAATCTTCCTCATCGCCCTGGTCTCCGTCACAGTGGTCACGGGGCTCTCTGCTGGGCTCTTCCTCTGTGTGGTGAGTGCCTGATGGGTAGGAAAGTGCCTGCAGGAAGGAGCAGCAGGAGCATCCAGAACAGGGTGTGAACAGAAGGGGCCCCAAATCGGGGGTGGGTACGGTGGGAGATCAGGAGAGAATTACAAAGAGAAATGGCCATTTGGACCCAAAGGAGCCAATTAATGTGTGAAGGAAATTGTTGACCACTGGGAGAAGGGAACTGAAGGCTGGAGGGAGGAGCCCCCCTCATAGGGGAAGGATATGGTTGGAAGGGGGAGAAGATTCCCGAAGGAGTCCACGGTGAAGGCTTGGGAGAGGGGGACACAGTGCTGAAACTATTGAACTCTTCTTTTTCTAGAGAAACAGCCTGTCCCTGAGAAACATCTTTGACACAGCTGTCTACCGCCCCCACGGCCCCAACCCTGGCCTTGGCCCAGGTCCTGGAGGGAATCCCGGAGTCCCCCACAGGCCTAGGGGGAGCCCTCGCTGGTTCTGGAGCAGACCGACATCTGCAGTGGCCATGGAGATGAGCGGGCCATACAACGGGCCCTGAGCGCCCGACCCGGGGTGCCACGGCCTCCGGGGAGGAAGCAGACCGGCACTCATCACAGGAGACCCCTCCCCCTGACAGCCCTGGGGAAGACATTCCTCCTCTCCCTTGCCTTTACCAGACACTGGAAAGAGGATAATATATTGGTTATTTAGCTAAGAAATAAATACCTCCAACATACATGACAGAGAGAACTGTGTGCACAGGGGTGGGCGTCCGTAGCGCTGAGTTGAATTTCCCAGTTACGGGAGAGCCCCCCATGCTGGTATCCATTTGGCATTACAAATCTCCAGAGCAACGTCCAGAGACCTCATTCATATCTTTGTGTCCCCATTTTCTAATCCTTCCTGCCCCAAGCAGGACCCCTGCGTCCCCGGGACTCATCATGCTGGCAGGAGAACTGGGTTGGGAGAGCTGAGCGGAGGGGCGGGTGCCAGGAGCGCACGGGCTCACCCGTCAGGCCTGCGGCGCACAGTGCGCAGGACGAGGTGGAGGAGGTGCAGTCACACGCTCTGTCTGGCGGGGCATGGTCATGCAAAGCCACACTTCCCAGAGCATTTAGAGCACTTTAGCCCTGGGCTGGCCATCAGGGCAAAGGTGCTGGTTGACACTAGTTTCTTAGAGTGCTGCCCTGGGAAGCACAGAGACTGCTTCCCGGTCCCAAGGGAAACACTCTCTGGCCTGCTAAGGTCTGACCTGTCAAGAGGCTCCTGGCAAAGACTGAGATTCTGATGGGCCCCCTCCCAGAAGGGCTGCACATATCCCTTTCATGGGTCCAGGGGAAGGAGGTACTCCAGGTGTTGGAGGACAGAGGGTAGCTGCTTTGGGGGCTCAGTTGCTCTCAATCTGCAAGGTGGTGGGAGGGATCCTACCTGGAGCAGACACTCAGCGGAGAACTAGCAGTCTGTTGGTGGCTGTTGCACTCACAGCCATGGAAACTCTCTGCCTTCCACCACTTACCATCTTTCTCAAGTGTCAGAAAACCTAACAGCTGGATCTTGCCAATGTGGCTGTAGGAAAACAGCCTGTTGTGAGGCAAGAATATCACTATCTTGAGGCAAAAGCACCATGATGAGCAGCGTTTGACTCCTACATGCAAGGTGTTCTGCAGCAGGTCTTAGGACCATGCCTGTAGCTTAGGTAACCCTCATAAGGATGCTCATCCAACCTCCGCAGCGGTTATGAGTTTGGCAACAGAGTCTGAGATGTGGCCAGCTGCACCTCATTACCATAAAAGCTTGCTATATAAAGGACATTTTCCGGAAGGCTGGTGGGGGATCCACTGTCTCATGGCCACCTGAGACATTGCTTCTCTTTGAAAGTCCCTATTAAATTTTTCTCTCTGAGAAACTAGATTTGTTAATCTCTTTCTTCAGCCTCTCAGTTCCTTCAGCCTTTGGGGGTAGGTCTGCATGTATCTGCTCCCCGTGGAACATCTGGCAAGCCAGCCAGGAGCCGAGAGGCCAAGAAAGAGGTAAGGGGAATGGAGCATCTGTGGGGGAATCCCAGGGTAGCCAGCCACACCCATGTGGGGGGTGGCACATCTGTTACATGCTTGTGGAGCTCTGCATGAGGATGAGAGTGTCCCCAAAATGCCAGCTGGGGGTGCACTGCAGTAAGGAAGGACAATAGATAGCCACTGCAATGGGCCGGCCATTTTTGTTCATTTGGCAATGGAGACCCAGCTAGCAGCAGAGGCAAAAATTGAATGGCTGGAGGAGAAATTGCAACTAGAAGAGGACGTGTGCCTTTCCACATCTCCCCTTGCATCCAACTTAATGGACAAAATTGAAGATCAAGAGACAAAAATTGTCTTTTTGTGCTACCCAGAGAGGGATCCACGTGGTGTTGTTCTGGATTCCTTTTATAACTTAAGTGAAACTTTCACAATGTCCAGAGCCCTTGATGTCCTGCAAATGAAGAAGGACAATGTCCTCAAATTTCTTGCAGCAGGAACCCACGTAGGCGGCGCCCACCTTGACTTCCAAATGGAACAGAACATCTACAAGAGGAAAAGTGATGGCCTCTGCGTCATAAATCTGAAGAGGACGGGGAGAATCTTCTGCTGGCAGCTCGTGCCACTGTTGCCACTGAAGACCCTGCTGACGTCAGTGTCACACCCTCCAGGAATACCGGCCTGGAGCTGTACTGACGTTTGCTGTTGCAGCTGGAGCCAGATCCAGGCAGCAGTCCCGGAGCCGCGTCTGCTGGCGGTTGCTGACCCCAGGGCTGGCCACCAGCCTCTCACAGAGGCCTCCGATGTTGACCTGCAGCCACGGCGCTGTGCAGCACAGTCTCCTCTGTGCTAGGTGGACGTGGCCATCTCACATGGTGACAGGGGCTACCCCAGGGGGTCTGATCCGGTGGGTGCTGGCCCAGGAAGTTCTGCACATGGAGGCTCCATGTCCCTGAACCCCCGTGGGAGGTCCCACCTGGTCTCTACTTCTGCGGAGGTCCCGAAGAGACTGAAAAGGGGGAGCAGGCTGCCACCAAAACAGCTGTGACCACGGAGGAACTGCAGGGCGAATGGATGGCCCCAGCCCTGAGTTTACTGCTGCTCAGCCTCGGGTCGCAGACTGGGCTGAAGGGTGCGGGTGCCTCCATGCCTGTCCCCAGGTCCCCACCCGGACGCGGCAGGTCCCCCACCTGCCAAGGACACCTGGTCTGTGGCTCCCTCTGCCCCGGCATGGCCCTAAGCCGTTCTTCCACAGGCTCTTAAGCAAGATGGAAATAAACATCAGTTTCTTAAAAAGAAAAAAAGGAAAGAAGAAAGACGAAAATAGAAACATTAGCACGTAGATTTCCTCACCTATAGGGGAGGAAATGAAAACAACCAAACATCGGGGCCGCCGTAATGGAGCCGGGTCGGGGTGTGGAAACCTGGGACCCCTGGGAACGTTAAGAAGAAGACTCTGATGACCAGAAGCCACAGCTGAAGAGGGGGACAGGAACACTGGCAGGCTCACTCCTCGCACAAAGGAAGGAGAAAGCTCAACAACTGCAGTGAAATGGGGGTGTCTGACAGGGAGACTCCCGCAGGGCGTGGGCCCGGCAGGGCTCGTTGCTGCAGCCCTTAAGACAGCGACCCGGAGCGTCTGATGGCTTGGACGGTCCAACGGGGACATGGGCACGATGGTATTTCCTTAGCCAGGAATGACGCAGAAAAAATGAGCAACATCACCACCCACCCAGCCCTGCGGCGGCGGCTGCCTAACTCGAGGCAACGCAAGCCTTATGGGCGGATCATTCTGGCCGGAGAGGCTTGGCCTACGGAAGACTGCCCAGGAGGCGCGACCTCCTGCCCTAAATCTGAGAGGCCCAGGGGCTTCTCCGAGAGTTATGGATGCGGCAAGTCATCTATGCTCGAGTTTTCACGGGACCCACTAAAACTGTTGTTACCACCAGGATGAAAAATGAGTGTCTTAGGTTCACCAAGAGGAGGGCCCTTTGCTGTCTTTGTTGAGTCCTATAGTGGGACAAGATGCACATTATGTGGAAGAAGTCATCGCAGATTTGGCAGAAACTGAGAAAGCCAGCGACAAGGTATGCTTGGTAGCCCGTAGCCCGACAAGGGCTAACCAAGCGGAAAAAGAAAATTCCACAGAAAAAGAAGAGGAGGAAAAGGGAAAGGGATGGCTAAGAGTCACACACAGGCAAATGGGGCATGAGGCACTGGGAGCAGGAGCTCCCTGAGGAAAACAACCCAGTGCTGTATTCGTAGCCTTATGGGGGGACTGCAGCCTGAACAGCACTTCCGTCCCTTCTCTTCTGCCTCTCTAGCAGTGGAGAAAAAGGACTCGACCCTCACTGTAATGCCCCAGCCTATCAGAGGTGGATCCCACCCCAGCCCTGAGATTAGGAGTGCGCCAAGGTCGACCCCATGTTCAAGCAATAGAGGTCCCACATTGAGCTCACCGTTTACTGGTCCCTCCCTCCCCTCAAATAAAGAGAAGGCCACTGACTGCCTTAGTAGATATTGGGGCAGAATGTGCTTCAGTCCATGGAAATCCAGAAAGACCCCCAGCAACAGGCTGCCGTTGATGGTTACTGGGGACAAACAATTTGGGTAAAAAGGACTTTAACACATCTAGGCAGGGGAAAAGCTCCCCCTGCCACACAGAGATGTTTATTTCCCTATTCCAGAAAACGTTTTAGGCGTGGATGTTCTGTTAGGGAAGACTTCGCAAACTTTAGTGGGAGATGGAAGGTGCGTGTGGTAGAGGCTGTTCTGGGGAAGAGGCAAGATGGGAACTCCTGCAACCCCTGGCCCTGGCATGCTAACAGCACAGTGCCGGGGCCATGCTGAGACCTCAGCTGCCGAGGAACTGGCGGTGCATGTTGTCACCCAGCTCAAAGCCCACACAACAGCGTACCTGTCTGGTCTGTACGCAAACCAGAAGGTGCTGGCAGGTCACCACGAGTTACCGGGGATTGAACACGGCAACCAGAGCCACACATGCTGCTGTTCCTAATATTACTCAGGCAGTCCGCCGCATGGTGGCTGCCGGGGCGCATCAGCTGCCTTACATTTGGCTAATGCCTCCTCCTGCATTCCTCTCCCGAGCAATCGCAAGACCAATCACAACCAAAGGTCGCCAGTGGGCCTTCCAATTGCCACCCCAAGGATATCTTCATAGCCCTACGATTTGTGGCGATTTGTGGCGAGAGACTTGCTTTGTTCTCATTCCTGCCTTCTCTTTTTCGATTTCATTATATTGATGGCATCGTGTTAACCTCTGAAGATTTTAATGTGTTACAGGAAAGTCTTCCAATGTTGTGTGCTCATCCATGGGAACATGAGTGGGCAATCGACCCTCAGAAAATCCTGGGTCCAGGCCCTCAGTGAAGGTCTCAGGGGCTATATTTTTAGAGTCCGGTAAGACTTGTTTGAGACCAGGGACAGTGACTGACAAAGTCCAACAATTTCCAGCTCCAAAAACAGTAAAAGAAATCCAAACATTTGTGGGTCCTTTTGGCTAGTGGAGAGCATTTATCCCACACTAGTCCAATGGTTGAGACCACTATATACAATTATTAGAAAAGGGGCACATTGGGACTGGGAACCCCTCAGCGGGAAGATTTGAACAGGCTAAAGTGCTAGGGCGGCAGGCACAAGCCTTAGGTTCCTCTTTGGAGGGTACAGCTATGACTTTGGGTGTTACTAACACTCCTGAGGCCTTATGGCAAACACAATATGGTAAATCAGTCCCTTTAGGATTTTGGTCGCAATTATGGAAAGGAGCCGAAACCTCTCTCCCGTTGAGCAGCAAGTGCTAACAGCAAGTAATGCTTTACAGCAGGCGGAACCATCAACAATGACCCTTCCTGTGACTGGGAGAATGGGTCTACCAATCAAGGGATGGATAGAATTGTTCCAATGACCCATCTCCACTGCAGCCCAAACACCTTCCTTGAATAAATGGCGTGCCTATTTGCAACAACAAAGTGTTCTGGCAACGAGTCCGTTAACCCCAGAATTGCATGCTGTATTAGGCTCTGTTACAGATGAGCAACCAAAGGACATCCCTACCCCTTCCTACTTTGGTACCTGACACAATAAGACAAGGAGTGTTACCCATCCCAAACCATGCTTGGAATGAGGATGGCTCCAGCCGGGGAAACTGCTGTACTTGGACTGCTGTTGCTATACAGCCACCAACTGAAAGGATCTGGTTTGATACAGGTGTGCGTCAGAGTGGTCAGTGGGCTAAGTGGCGAGCGGCTAGGTCAGTCATCACGCATGAGCCCTGGCCCCTAGGCTGCACTGTACTCACAAGCCAGCTATGTGGCTAGCCCAATGGGAACATGAAAAGTGGATGATTATGCACAAACCCATATGAAGTATGAGCATGTGGCAAGACATATGGGAGAAACTAAAACATTCTGTGGCTGATTTAACTATATTTAACGTGGCTGCACACAAAAAAGACTCAGTTCCAAGAAATGCAGAAGCCGACACCCTAACAAAAATTAGAAGCATCATGCTGGCCTGGGCTGCTGACCTAGTGACCCGGGTACATAAAAAAGTGGTTATAGGCTGGGCACAGTGGCTCACACCAGTAAATCCAAGCACTTTGGGAGGCCAAGGTGGGAGAATTGCTCAAAGGCAGGAGTTGGAGATTAGCCTGGGCAACATAGTGAGATGCTGTCTCTACAAAAAATAGAAAAATGAGCTGGGTGTCGTGTCATGCGCCTGCAGTCCCAGCTACTCAGCAAGCTGAGGCAGGAAGATCGCTTGAGCCCAGGAATTCAAGGTTGCAGTGAGCTATGATTGCACCACTGTACTCCAGCATGGATGACAGAGTGAGACTCTTTCTCTAAAAAAAAACAAGTGGTCACAGAAGTGCAAGAGTAGGCTAAGAGATATCTATCCAAGGGGGCGGCATTGCCCTTAATATATAGCAACCTCCTAATAGCTGTTACAAACTGTTTACCACTTTCGCTGTTGCATCCACAGGATATACCATGCTAAGCAGGACACATACATAGGGCTGTCTACCCTGTGACAGATTGGCAGATGGATTATATAGAGCCTCTCCCTGAAAGCCAAGGGAAGAAGTATGTGTTAACCTGCGAGGACACTGCTACCGGACTGCCCCGAGTGTGTCCTTGAAAGTGAGCTACTCAGGCTAGAACTACCAAAGGTTTAGAGACTCAGTACTATGTATGGATATCCCCAGCACACTGACGGTGATGGAGGGATCCGTTTTACTGGACACGATGTGCAGGACCGAGCCAGGGAACGTGATATCGCTTGGCACATTCATCTCCCATATAACTCCAAGCAGCAGGGTTAATTAAAAGGAAAAATGGTCTGTTGAAAGCACAAATTCAAACTTTACTAGGGAAATCTATCTTGCATGGTGGATGAATGTGTTATCTGCCACCGTTATTTCTTTAAATTAAGCCAAATGGGGGACACCCACCCCAGGCATGTGGGACAACTGTCTCCCATGACCAGTTGGGACAACTGTCCCCCAAGCCTACCATTGTTCACATATAGGTAACTGAGATGACTGCTTTGTTTCCAGACCTGGTTGACAATCAGCGTGTTTTGTTTGTGAAAGCACCAACAGATATACTACCAGGGGAGGGGACACTTCACTGGAGCTTGGATGACAAATACCCCCAGGCCGGATAAGCTATTTTTTCAAATCGTTATTTCAGAGTAGTACAGGGGTACAAACGCTTTGGTTATATGAATTGCCTTTGCATCACCCAACAAGCATGCCATCCCCCAGACAGTGCACACTACATCCTTTCGGCATGGATTTACCCATCTGCTCCTCCCTCCTGCCCTTCCACCTGCCTGACACCCTATGAATGTTATACTTCCCATATGTTCACATAAGTGTTGATCAGTTAGCTCCAATTTGATGGTGAGTACATGTGGTGCATGTTTTTCCATCCTTATGAGAATTCAATGAAACTATTAATTTATTTCTGCTTTATTTTCTATACCTATAAAATAAAAACTGTTGAAAGGCTTTATTGTCATTATTATTTTTTAAAAAATCTAATAAAGACAATGAAATGAGATGAATAAAAGAGGGAACAATA
>CAUYSK010090110.1:0-16441 GCA_963575035.1 Avahi laniger | reverse complement strand
GCGCCCTGCCCCTTATGATTCTTTAATTTCTCACCTGTCTGATCCTTAGCTGCTGTGCTCACTCCTCTGTGGAGGACGGGGAAAAGGGCTATTATTATTTTTTGAGGGGGATTATATATTTTTTATTTGTTCAGGTATAATTTACATGAGTGAAATTTTATCCTTTTAAGGCTACATTCCTATCAATGTTGACAAACAACACAGTCATGTCACTGCTACCACAATCAGGATATAGAATCGTCCCTCACCACAGAACGTTCCCTTGAGTGCCTTTGTAGTCAGTCCCATCCCCAGTCACTGGCCATCACTGATCTGATTCCTGTTCCTGTGGTTTTACCATTTCTAAAATGTCATATAAATGCAATCATATGTAGCCTTTTGAGTCTGCCTCCTTTCACTGAGTGTAATTCTTTTGAGAGTCATCTGTGCAGTTTTATGTATTAGTGATTCATTGCTTTTTATCGTTGAATAGCTATTTATGCGTTCACCGCAATTTCTTTATCCATTCACCAGCTGATGGACATTCGCATCGTTTCCTACTTTTGACGATTGCGAATAAAGTTGCCGTAAACATTTGTGTGTGGACATGAGGCAGGAACAGGAGGAAGGCCAGGTGACCACGGAGGCGGAGGCCGGAGTGGTGCGTCTCCAAGCCAAGGGACGCCAGGGACTGCCAGGATCGCCAGATGCCAGGGAGAGGCAGGGAAGGATTCTCTCCCAGAACCTTCAGGGAGAGAGTGGACCTGCCAACACTCTGATTTCAGATGTCTGGCCCCAGAGCTGTGAAAGAACAAATTCTTATTTTAAGCCACCCAGTTTGTGATCATTTGGAAACTGCGACAGTCCCCATCAAAGAGAGCAGACTGGAGGCCCTGTTCTCCCTGCATTGGGCTGTAGGACCCGGAGCAGGTCAACATCTCCTCTAGGAACCTCAGTCTCCTCTTCTGCTAAGTGGAGACACATACTCCCACCCCGAAACTTGGACTTGAGGCATCTATGTGGTCGACTGTGTTTGCAAAGGGCCCCGCTCTAAAAATCCTTCCTGTGTTACCATGAAAGGAGTTGGTAGTAACTGTCATTTGTTCACTCAACAAATATTTATCCCTCCCGTGTGCCAGGCATTGTTCTAGGCTGGGATCCAGCAAGGGGCAAGACAGACAAGGCCACTGAAGTCATGGGACTCACAGTCTAAAGAGGGTGGGGAGAGCAGGGAGGGGAACGCGTGAACCGCTAAACTGGATAATTTCAGAGAATAAGCGCTGTGACTTGGTGGGGGGCGTCGTGCCTGCAGGCGGGGTTTTTGGAGTTCTTTCTGTTGCCAGGGCTGACCTTGAACTCAGAGAAGTTTGCCCCCAGCTTCACTGTGCCGAACGTTCTACCTTGTTCCATGTTGCCTCGAGGCCTCTGATTTAAATAATGCGGATATCTGAGTCTTCAGCCTCTTCAGTGGACAGTGAGTGAGCACCCGCTGTGTGCAGGCCCTGGGAGGAAGTTGAACACACAGACAGGCTTTGCACAGCGTTAACCCGGCACCAGTTCAATGAGCCTTGTGTCTGCTGCCTAGGGCTGCCGTAACAAGGTGTCACCAGCTGGGTGGCTTAAACAGTTGCAATTTATCATCTCACAGTTCCAGAGGCTGGAAGTCCGAGATCAAGGTGTCGGCAGGGTTGGCTCCTTCCGCGGGTGCGTGGAAGGATCTGTCCCGTGTCTCTCTCTCAGTGTCTGGGGGTTTGCGGCAATCTGTGGGTTCCTCGGCTGGTATCGCCCGCTGTCTGCCTTCATATCCACGTGGCATTCTCCCTGGACACATGTGTTTCTGTCCCCAAATTCCCCTTTTCTATAAAGACGCCAGTCCTGTCTGGTGAGGGACTCCCCCCAACATCTTTCTCCCATCAACAGCTCAGCTTTGTCACCCTCGTCCCACAGGCCATGAGATGGCAGCCTGGTGACGTCTTGCCGGGTCACCAACAGGTGGGGGGACGGGGGTTTCAGTCAGATGCTCTGACTCTCGGCTGACCCCCAGCTGGGTCTTTGTCACCCGACTGTGGCAAGCACACCCAGGCCCGTCTCTTCCCTGTTCTGCTGGGTCAGTCTGCTGTGCACCCCCCCCTCCCCGCCCGGCCTCCAAGCCTCACCTTAGCCAGGGCTCCAGGTGGCTTCTCTGTCCCTGGGGACCGAGGAGGCTGAGGCCCAGTGTCGGTGGGCCACGCGGATTCCCAGGAAGCAGCAAAGCCTGTTTGGGAACATGTCCTTCTGCTGCGGGGACGAGACTATGCAGCTCGCACACTTACCTTGTTGGCAGAGGGAAGCCCTGACTCAGGGGAGACTGCCCCCCACCACGGCTCCCTGGGACCCCCACACACACTTTCAAATGCCTCCCTCGCCATTTTGCCGCTGCCCTGCCCAGTGCCAGCCCCTCCCCCAGGCCATGGCTGATCGATGGCCGGGTAGCCACCAGGTACAGAGGACGCTGATTGTGCAAGATCCACTTTTCAGACCGTCCAGCTACCAGCCTGCGCCGGCTGGGCCTCCTGACCTTCCAAAGGCCAGGGTGGGATACAGGGCCGGGCTCAGGGTGTCTTTGCCCCACCCCCACACGTTGTCCCCACTCCCATCCCAAGCACCTGTCCCTTGGAAAGTTTGCAAGGTGGGGGCCAGGGCCTGGGAAGAGGGGAGCTTGGAGGAGGAGGGAGAATTGCTGGGGGCTGGGCTGAGGGACAGTGGGGCAAGGTCACAGGTCAGGGTCAGGCCCATGGGCAGGGCTGAAGAGCAGGAGAAGGGGAGGAAGGTGTCCCCCTCCCAGAATCCTAACCAGCCCACAGTGTGCCCTCCTGCCCCGCCCAGCCCCCACCCTTCTGGAGATGCTGGTGTGCCAAGCTCTTGCCCAGACGCGGCGGGCACGGGCCTTCACACCTCAGGACACACGTGTGTCCACACGCAGGGCTCAGAGAGCACACACCAGCACCGGGGCGAGTGCGTGTATGAGACACACGTGAGGGCCGGTAGGCACCGCACACACGCAGCCTGTCTTCGTGGTCTTCAATGTGCATGCTGACCTGACCTCGGTTTACACGGCGTCGCACCGTGTGACCAGGGGGACACCCTGCAGGCCGCCTTGCGCACACTGAGCCTTCACACGCACCTTTTCTTGCTCGCCAAGGAGGGGCTGATTTTCTGCGTTTGGCAGATGAGGAAACACAGCTCAGAAGTCAGAGAACCCGCCCAGGTTCCGGTGGCTGAAAAGGGGCCAGGCCGGAATGATAACCCACCTGGTGCCACAGAGCGGGTGCCACAGAGCGGGTGTGCGGGGCCCACACCCCAGCCGCCCACCCACGGGCACCTCACGCCCACACGCACATGCCCTCCACGCTGTGAGCATGTACACACGCACTCACACACACCACACGGACACCCACGCTCCATTCCACACTCCCGCATACATGTGCTCCCCACACACATGATCTACGCACTCACACTCATGCGCACACACACACTCTGGGACTCACACGCACACAGGGTCCCTGGCGTGCTCACTGCATTCCGGCTTCAGAACGCACCCTCGCTGGAAATCAGCCCCTTACTGAGACAACCCTGTCAGCACGGACACAGCCCAGAAAACCCAGGTCCCATGACGTGCTGTGGCGCACGCTCAGGTCAAAGCCACCTCCGCAGCAGCCCCGTTCCACGGAACAATAGTGTGAGCCACACTCGTAGTTTGTTTCCTAGCAGACACATTAAATAACGCAAAAAGAAGCAGGTGAAATTAATTTTAATAATAAGTTTTATTTAACCCAAGACAGCTAAAAGGTTATCGTTTTGACATGCAATCAATATAAAAATCGTCAAAATAGTTTCCATCCCTTGTTTGCACTTGGACTTGGAAACCTGGTGTTCATCTCACCTGTGCAGCCTGGCTCGGTTCAGCCTGGCCACGTCCCGAGTGCTCAAGAGCCATGGACAGCACAGCACTGTAGGATAGGGCAGGAATTCGGGTAATTCCCAGCTAAACAGAAAATGGCACCAAACCCCACCCCACCTCCCCTTTCTCCTCTCCTGCCCTCAGAGTGCATGGGCCCAGCCTCTTTTCTCTCTTGGGCCCGCGGCTCCTCTGGTCTCCTCTGTCCAGGTAAGCAGATGCTGTGAGCCCCTGCCCTCACCTGCAAGGCCTCTGCACAGCCCCCAGTCCCGGGCTGCCCCCACCTCACGCTCTCAGGGACCAGGGGCTGTAACCAGGCAGGAATGTCACCAGGCAACGGGCCCCCGGGGAGAGCTCAGGTCTCCTGCACCTGCCCACCAGCCTCCGGAGTGCCACGGGGCGGGCACTGGCTGCCTCCTGCCTCCTGCCTGTTTACCTGTGCTCAGTCACAGTGCCGTCCCGGACCCAGCAGGAGTCCCATGGAGCCTGGGGCCACAGGCCACAGGGGACAAGGGACAGACACCCTGGCCATGGCTCCAGGCCATTGATCCAGCCCAGGCTGGCCGGGTGGGGGTTGGGAGACCTTGGCCTGGACAAACAGAGGCTCCTGAGGCCTACGTGCAGGCCCGGCACCTACCTGCCACTCCCAAAGGTAAGCGGGGCCTCCAGCACCGGGGACCAGGACCTATGGATGATCTGGTGACTGTGTCCACTCTGAGAGCTGGGCCTGGCCCCCGAGGCCTGAGCCACCTGTCCTGCTCTGAGGCCAGGTCTGCAGGGCCTCATCGGCCAGAGACTGACCAGTGAGCAGAAGGTGAGGGGTCCACGGAGCTGGGGTGGGAAGGAGGGGGCGGAGCCAGGCCAGGTGTGTGGACAGGGGCGGTACCGGGTGCTGGGTGGCCTGGGATTCAGGCCTGCAGGGACAGGGGGAGGGGAGAGGCCTGATTTAGCCAGCTGTGCACCCCACCCCCTCCCCGCAGGACTGGATGTGCTGCCCCCTCCACACCCAGGTCCCCCCGGGCCTTCTGCTGTGGAAGACAGGCCCAGAGCCCCACACCGCACCCTCGTACTGACCTCAGCCCGGGCCCCTGGGCTCACAGGCCCCGAGTCAGCGTGTGTGCTCGCGTGCGGGAAGTGGGGCATGCACTGTGCGTTTGCATGTCATGAATAGGTGTGTGTATACCGCTCGGTGTGTCTCCGTCTGTGTACATCTGCCTACGAGTCTGGGAGTGTGTTTATACGTGAGGAAGAGGCTCCCACCCAGTCCCCCACTCACTCAGGGACACTCAGTTACAGTAGCTCCTGCCGGGGCTGCGGTCTGGGCTCTAATGGCCGCTCTGAAAGGTGCTCCCGTGGTCCTAGATCAGAATCAGGAATATCAGAGAATCCCCCCAAGGGTCTGTGCAAGCCTTACCTGAGAGAGTGCATACGAAGCACTGGAAACAGTCGAAATCAGTGTCAACTGTTGTGGCCTCTGTGCCCCTGAGTCCCCATGGCTCTGTGAGTCATCCCAAAATCGCTCCTTGGCGACCCGGACTCAAGAGTTAAACAGGGGTGTGGCCTCTGGGTGGAGAGAAGAGCCCGGGGCTGAGAGACAGAGGGGAACTGCCACCACTTGGACTCTCCCCCGTCCAGCCGCTCTGCCCAGGTTGTGGGGGACAGCCACCTCGGACACAGGCGGCCAGCCAGGACAAAGAGGCAGCCCTGCACTGGGGACTCGCACCGCCGCATGGCCTGTGCGAGAGACTCAGCATCCTGTTCCCGTCTTCTCACCAGGGATGCTGTGGATGTTTCGGAAGTGGGTGAGGCTGTCCCACCCACTGCGGGACATTTACCATTCCCTGGCCCCGTGAAAGCCAGCAGCTCCCGTCCCACATGTAGGACTATCCTACAGCTAGAGGGTCGGGGACAGCCACGCAGGGAGGAGGAGGAGGGCCCAGGGCCCTCACACGCATCTGGCAGGACTTTGAGCATCACTGAGGAGCTACGTTTTCAGGAAACTCACTGCGTAAAAACCCAAGATGCGCCCAGAGGAAACGCCACATGGCATTTATGGGTGTTGTAAGAGGAGACGAACCTCCCAGTGGTTGTGGATTCCTGCCGTGCTGGTGGGCGGGTGCAGCCTTCTCTGTGCTGTGGGGAAGCCTGCCTGGGACACCCAATACATTCAGGTGTTTGTTTGGATGGGTCTAAAGATACAGCCTCAGATCCAGGCAGGAGAAGGGTGATATTCAGTTGTTGCTTAATCACAGTTTGTTAATTCACAGCTCATTTGCAAGAGGCATCCCAAAGTAGTGGAAAGAACAGGGTGTCAGACACCCGGACTCAACCCCGCCCTACCTGCAGTGACCTTGGGCAAGTGGCTTAGCCTCTCTGGGCTTCGGTTTTTTTTTTTATTTCAGCATATTATGGGGGTACAGATGTTTAGGTTACGTATGTTGCCCTTGCCCCCCCTTCCCCCCTAAGTCCGAGTTTCAAATGTGTCCATCCTTTGGGTGGTGCGCATTGCACTCTTTGTGTATGCATATACCCGTCCCCTCCCCCTTCCCTCTGCCCAACATTCAATAGATGTTATATGTGAGCTTCCATTTTTTCCATCCATAAAATGTGGCTGGTAGTGAATGCCAGATAGTCCAAAGGCTTTGGGACAACAAGGCCAGGAAAACCCTCAGCTGAGTTGTCACTAGATCATGCTGGGTCTCAGTTTCCTCATCCGTCCAATGGGTCCAGCACCTAGAGAAGTGTTTTGAGCTTTAAATGAGATAATGAGTGTAAAATGTCCTTGTAGAGTGGGCCTGAGAAAGAAAACACACAGGACAGTGGTCCCACATCCCCAGGTGACCTGAGGGTTAAAGGTGAAACGTTTCATGAGGGCACTAAATGAATATTAGAGTTTGTCACCTTTCTCGGCCCTGGGAGACTTTGAGAGGGTAGGGAGATGGGAGACAGTACTCCACGAAGGAGGGCAGGGCCCCGGCCCAGCGCAGTGCTAAGCACTAAGTGCTAAGTGCTAAGTGCTAAGTGTCTTGGCTGCACTGGTCAGCAGGGCAGGAAGCGCTACATGAGTTTGCACCCATGTTCTCCTGCTCTATTTGTGGGGTTCAGGCACTGAAACCTGTCTGTCCTCTGACCATAGGGAGGACAGTGGGGTGCAAAGGTGAGGTTCTTGGGTCCAGCTCTGTGCAAGCCACGCTAAGACTTGCTCTCCTCCTCTGTGAGCTGGCTCAGCGCCCACTGTCACTGCCGCCCGGGGTCGTCACCCTGCCACTCCAAAAGGCAGGGGCGCTGCCTTGTTTCTGCACACCGTCGGCCGTCAGCAAAGGCTTCCTTGCAAAGGCCAGGCTGTTTCCAACTCTGGTCTGTTTCCCCGCCAGGATGCCCATGGCCAAGGCCCCCCAGGTGGCTGGTGGGCAGGGCGATGGAGGTGACGGCGAGGAAGCAGAGCCGGAGGGCACGTTCGAGGCCTCTGAGGACACCAAGAGAAGAGCCCGGGACTACTTCCGCCTGGCACCCCTGTGGCTGGCCCTGGTCGTGCTGGCGTCAGCGGGGGTGCTGCTCTGGTACTTCCTAGGTAATGGCGTTGGCTCATCTGGGGGAGGCGCCCGGGGGGACTTGGGGAGGCCGTGGCGGGCACAGCAGAACAGACCTGGATCTAGGCCCAGCAGCGCTTGGCAACTCGCTACGTGACAGGGTGCTTCCTCTCCCAGTGTCCCCCTCCATGTCCCTTGAGGTGAGAATGTTGGCAGACCTCCGTTCCAGGTCCTGTGGCTCAGGTCTGCTCCCTGCGTGGGCCAAGTGCCCACAGCTCCCCACCGGCTGGGGAAGGAGGGCTCTGCGGTGCCAGGTCTCATGAACCAACAAGCTGAGGGGTGTGAACATGGCCCTCCCTTCCTGAAGCCCTCCTGGCTTTCCCTGATGCTCGGAGCCAGCCGGCTCTGCTGCCGGAGGCCCGGAGGCACCAGTGGGACCTGGTGCCAATTAGTGCCTCTGCTCACTTGAGCCCCGCCTGGTGCTCCTCTGGGGCGGGGACCACAGCTCCATCACCTGTGGGGCTCCAGGGCCCAGCACGAATGGGGGACAGAGAGCAGCCGGCCTTGGGGGCCTCTTCCGTGTCCCTGACCCTGGCCCTCCCTCCCTCCCGGATATCACGGCCCTCAATCAGTGCCCTGGCGCCCCAGGAACAACTGGCCCACGCTCCGGGCCGTTCCTCCAGCCTTCCATCATTCATCGGTCAGATAAAAGGCTCTTGGGCATCCACTGTCTTTCTCTGAAACCGATGGAGACTCTGTCGCGGCCCGGATTGCAGAACGGGGGATGGACACAGAAAGAAACACACAGTCACACACACAAGATGTACAAGACTGAAGTAGTGAATTCTACCAGTCGTTTTATTATATATTTTTTCTATGTCCAGTAGCTATTTCCTGGTATGTGACTATCTTGGGCGGCTTGAGGAAAACACATTTTCATTCCTTCCAGACGATTGCTCAAGGGAAGCAGACGTTTACATCTTAACTTCTTGCATCTCAACTTATCTCATTACCGTATGCAGGACAATGAGACGCCTTGGCTTGTTTGCAAGACCCCAGGTGCTTGGTTATCTGTCATAAAGCTATCTGTCATGAGGAATAGTTCTGTTTGTTCAACAGACCGTGTCGGGACCTATTGTCCTGTGGCCCCAAGGAGAGCACATCCAGTTTCGCTGACTCTGGGCTTAAGCCAATTTTTGCCCAGGGATGGTCCCTACAGACTCTATGTCATTCCTTCAGCTCTTGGCAGTGGGAAGTAACGGAGAAACAAAGTAGACTGTGCCCATGCAAAGGCTCCCTGCACACGGTAGAAGACGCACTCATTCATTCCGTGCTGAGCACCTCGGTGTGTCAGGGTCTGGGGACAGCCCTGTCCCCATGACTTAGCTGCGCAGTCGAATGTGACAATTATATTAATGCACAGCACATGCTGTGATGGTGGAAAGCTGCACAGCTGGGAAGCCACAGCAAGGACAGCTCCACTCACCCAAGTGACCAGAGACTCCCCGTTAAACATTCTGCAAAAGTTAGACAGTCATCTTACGGCTAAATCTCCTGGTGGAATTTCAGGCCTGTTGAACGGAACCCAGAGACCAACCTTGGAGCAATGGAGATAAATCCACCTAGTGCCTTTGCTTCTAAGGGGGTCAGGGTGGGGGGCCTCTGGAGCTAGCCTCTGGGGGCAACTATTGGGAACCCTAAGTCTGACACAGCCCCACTCGCAATGCACAGTGATTCTACTCAAAGCCGAGCAAGGCAGGCAGGGCGTAGACACCATGTGCATTTCACCACTGGCAGGAAGCCAGCACCCCAAATAGCTCTGGGCTGCGGAGTCCCCTTGGGTATCAGGATAATTAGTCTTCAGGGTAAACCATGGGGCACTGGGTTGGAGGGCCAGCAAGGAGCTCACCTGCCAGTGGTCTCTCTTTTCAGAGAAGTCAAATTCCTCCTGATTACGCTCCTGGGGTAAATCACTCCCTGCAGTAGGGATGCTCTGTGGGGCTCAGGGCCTAGGGTGTGAGTGCTCCCAAGCCTCAGCTGGGGGAAGCCAATTCCCTCGTCTCCCACAAACACACCCCCAGGGATCGAGGGTAGAGGAGGCACTTTGGGAGCTGTTTGAACGACTCCTCCCGCCTGGGCCCAGCTGTGCTCCTGGTCCTGGGCGCTGGGCGAGGAAGTGGATCAGAGACACGCCCTGCCCAGTCTGGAAGGAGGCGGGCGCAGGGCTGGTTGCACTGGAGCAGGACAAGCTCCAGGTGAGGCGTGGCAGTCTGACCCAAGGAGAGGGACGCTGGTGGTATGTCCTGGGTCCTTTCCTGCTCCTGCTCCCCCAGGCAGGAACTTAATGCTTTCTTCTCAAGCCCCCAGCACCCTGCCCTTGCCTCCTGCCGGAC
Source organism: Avahi laniger (assembly GCA_963575035.1). Taxonomy (NCBI): domain Eukaryota; kingdom Metazoa; phylum Chordata; class Mammalia; order Primates; family Indriidae; genus Avahi; species Avahi laniger. The sequence goes on along the minus strand of CAUYSK010090110.1, from coordinate 6,602 downwards.
TGAGAGAACAGAACTGCTCAGAGAGAAGCCCTGTAGATGCTGGCCGCCCTGCCCTCCAGGTTCCCGACTCTCTGCCTTTGCAAGGGCCTGGCACCGGCAAGGACCCCTCTCTCCTCCAGCAGTGTCACCTGTCAGTGTCCCATTTCTCTGCTCCCTTTACAGCAGACTCCTCCAAGGGGCTGTCTGTGTGTGCTGCTGCCTCCAATCCACACCCAGTCTCTCCGTGCCCTTTCCGACCTGCCTCCCTCTCCCCCAACTCCAACAGCCATTGTCAAGGTCGCCAGTAGCCAGGTTGCTAAGCCCAGTGCCCAGTTCTCAGGCTTCGTTGTACTTGCCCCAGGGCTCACCGTCCCTCCTTGAAACCGTTTTCTCCCTTGGCTTCAGACCACCCGGTCTCTCCCCTCCGCAGGTTGTGTTGTCTCTGAGTCCCTTGCTGGCGGAGGGCCCTTGTCCTCTCTCTGCCCCGCCTTTCAGGATCTCATCGGTTCCCTTAGCTTTAAATGCCCTCCACACCAGACAACTCCCAGATTTGCATTTCCAGCCTGGGCCTCTCCCTTGAGCCTGACTCGATGGCTGTCCCTGCCCTGCCTGCCACGTGTCTAAAGGGCATGGCAGACCCCATGTGTGCAGAGCGGCACTCTGTCGTTTCACCCACATCCTGGTTGGTGGCCGTTTCTTCCTTCTAGCTGTTTCTGCCTTTTTTTTCCACCCCAGCCCAAAATTTCCAGAATCTGTCCTGACACCAACCACTTCTCACCCTCTCACCACCGCAGCCCGGGCCAGGCTCTGTCGCCCCTGCCTCACCTGCGCGACTGCCACCTGCATGACTGCAGGCCCCTCCTTGATGTCCTCCCTGCCACTGCCCTCTCCTCCTTAGAGCCTTTCTCCACGTAATATCAGAGGGACCATTCCATACAGCAAATCTAATCATCTAACTTTCCTGCTAAAACCTCCCGAGGCTCCCACCTTACTGGAGGCAGAAGCCCAAGTCCTCCTGGGCTGGCAAGCCCTGCATGGCCACGCCCTTCCCCTTCTCACCTCTTCTGCTCTCACTTAGCTCACTCTGCTGCTCTTCAACCACAGCGGCAAACTCCTGCCTCAGGGCCTTTGCACTTGCCGGTCCCTTTGCCTGGAACACTCTCTGGGATACACATCACCTTCCTCCATGGCCACTACATTGCACCCCGCCCCCAGCCCCCGGTTTCCTTAGCCCTTGCCACCTGTAACGTGTCTCAGACCATGTGAGCTGTTTACTGTCTGTCTTCCTTGCTAGACTGTAACTTATCAAGGGGAGGGTTTTTCCCTTTGTTGTTCTGTTTGTTGTCACACTGATGGATTCCCAAGTGCTTTAGACCAGTCCCTACCCACAGTAGGTTCTCAATAAATATTAACATGTGTTGAGCAAAAGACTATGAATCTTTAGGGGTATAACCCAAGGCTATGAATCTGCTCTCTTCACATCAGCCAGAATGGACTTGGGGAAACAGAAATCTGACGGCGTCATCCCTGATTATAAACCTTTCACGGTTTCGCTTGTTCATCGGATAAAGACCAAAACCTGCCCTGCTGCCGCCCCAGCTGCCGTTGCCCCTCCCTGTCTCTGACTGCTCCGGCCGGGCCTTACCCCGGTCCCAGTTTGTGGTCTCCCAGGCCTCACATCTCAGCTGAAGGGTCATTCCGGCCCGGCTGGGTTTCTTGGTCATGTCCCTTTAATAGCACCTGTGCTTCTCCTTGGTGGCAGTCCTCACAGACGGATGGTGGCTACTGGAGTGACGTCAGCTCCACAAGGGCAGACACGACTGTCTTGGTTAACCAGTGCACCCCACATGATAGGTGCTCAGCACACACCCGTGGAATCCCTGGACAACCTGGTGAATGGAAGGACAGTGCACGGAGTCGCTGACCCGCGACCTTGGCCTTCCGGGTCCGTGTGGGTTTCCTGGCCTTCATGTCATTCATGTCCTGCGCTGGTCACTGTGTCAGCCTCTCACTGGGAGCCTGTGGCCACCATCTGTCTGTGGCCTCTCTCTTCCCTGGCACCTTGCAGCCAGTTTGTCATCAAAGAAACTTTGGATAACCATGGTGCAAATACCAGTGACAAAGATGACGATGACAATGCCGATGGTGCCTTGGAGCCTGAGACACCGTGGCTGAGCTGTGGGTGGCAGGAGAAGGCAGGGGAGAAGCAGGGGCCTTTCTCACCTGCCCCCTCCGTTAACCCCGCTGCTTCCCTCCCGGGCAGGGTACAAGGCGGAGGTGACGGTCAGCCAGGTGTACTCAGGCAGCCTCCGAGTGCTCAATCGCCACTTCTCCCAGGATCTCGCCCGCCGGGACTCCAGTGCGTTCCGCAGCGAAACCGCCAAAGCTCAGAAGATGGTAGGAAAGGATTTCAGGGACGAGGGGAAGGGAATGGGGGTCGCGAAGGGAGAGGGGAGGGGTCTGATTAGGCCAAGCCAGTTGGCTGGCCCATCTGGAGCATTCACGGGGAGCACAGCCTGTTCTAGGCACTGGGGAAGGGACACGGTTTGGGGTGGTGGGAAAGCCAGCGGGTGCTTGGTGGTGCCTCTTACTAGGGGTGAAGTGTGCGTGACCTTAGGAAAGGCCACGCGGTGCAGCTGCTGCTGTCGGAGCCCCGCCTGACCCCCCCTTACAGGGCAGCGCTCACCGCGCAGGCTGGTCCGCTGCCAGCAGCTTCCACCCTCAGGCCGCAGGAGCACTGCCCAGCGGGCGGGCCGGACATGCAGGGAGTTATTCCCAGGAGCACCCCTCAGCCACGAGAGCTGGAGTGGGCGCTAAAAACCCCAGCTTCCCTGGCCCTGGAGGGGCCAGTTCTGAGGATGTCCCACGCCGTCTCCCAGGGCCCTGTTGGGCCGAGCCTCAGATGCCCATAGCTCAAGCCTGTGCCTCGACAGCCCGTGTTGGTGGCCACCCTTCCTGTCTCTCCCCTTCACAATCAGTGTTTTCTGGAATCACCTCCGAATAAACCACTTGCCTCATGTCCTTGGCACAGGGTCTGCTGCTGGGGGACCCTGTCCAAGACCCTCTGCTTCCTCCTCTGTAAAGTTGGGGTGATGACGGGACCTGGACGTGGGGTCGTTACGGGGTTGGAATGCGATGGAGATATCGTGGCCATCATTTCCACGCCGGTCATTCCCTGCACCGGTGTGTAGTCGGGCCTGTGCAAACACTTCCCCAGCTGAGCCCCCCGCAGAGTGGCCGGCTGTATCCCACCCCCTGGGAGGAGGTGTGGAGGGGACCCAGGAGCCCAGTGGGGCCTTTCAGAGTTGGGGAGTGACCTCGACAAGGGGCAGAGAGGTCGCCGGGCTTCTGGTGGAGGCCAGAGCTGGGTGGGGGAAGGAGAAAAAGGGGGGCGGGGTGTGAGATTTGTGCCTGGCCGGGCCACTGGCCACTGTGTGACCACGCGAGCCTCTGTGCCCCGCGGGCTGCTTTGCCAAGCGGGCTGCCGGGAGGAGCCAGGGTAGGCGGCTCGCGCTGTCTGCCCCGCACAGGGTCCCCAGGGCTCTTGTCTTCCCTCCCCACAGCTCAAGGAGCTCGTCGCCAGCACCCGCCTGGGACCCTACTACAACTCCAGCTCCGTCTACTCCTTCGGGTGAGTCGTCCCCGGCCCTGCCAGCCCCTGCTAGAGCCTCACACTCGAAGAAAGGGTGGCGACCCTGTGGGCTTCTGATGCAATGTTTAAAACGGGGAAACTAAGGCATGGAGAGGGAACTCGGCACCCTGCATGCGACTTCCCTTCACTGAGCTCGGTTTCCTCCTCTGTAGCCTGGGCGCAGCGGTGTGGGGGTTACACTAGACAGCGGCTGTGATGTGCTGATCAAGGGCCGGGCACGAGTGAGGCCACGTGGGTGGGGAGGGTTAAGAGCGAGTGGGCCCGCCACTCACGGCGTGGACTGTGGCACACAACTCAACGCCCCGTGCCTCAGTGTCCTCACCTGTAAGGTGGGGACGGTGATAGCACCTCCCTCTCAGGTTGCTAGGAGGCTTCCTCGGGAGGAGGGAGAACGCTGCCTGGGATGTAGCGAGCGCTCTGTGTGCGTGAGCCACAGCCGGGCAGAGGCCAGACTTCAGGCTCCTTCCCCGGCCCTCTCGCTTCTGCCTGCCTTAGGGAGGGACCCCTCACCTGCTTCTTCTGGTTCATTCTCCAAATCCCCGAGCACCGCCGGCCGATGCTGGGCCCCGAGGTGGTGCGGTCGCTGCTGGCGGAGGAGCTGCTGTCCACGGCCAATGGCTCGGCCCCCGCTCCCTACAGGGCTGAGTACGAGGCGGACCCCGAGGGCCTGGTGATCCTGGGTCAGTATTGGGAGGGGAAATGTGGGATCGGGCTGGCGAGGCCAGGGGAGACAAGCTGGTGGCAAGGCTGGGAAGGCCACCGGCCAGGGCTGGGGTGCGCTCAGGGTGGGCCCCCAAGTGACCCAGAGCCAGGACTGAAAGTAGGGTGGGGGCATCTAGGGTGACTCTCAGACGAGGCTGGCTCCAATAGTCTCCTCTATTTTTATTTTCTTTGCATTTTATTCTATCTATTCATTTTGTCTTTGTTTGTTCATTTCCTTTCAACAGAAGCCAGCGTGAAAGACATAGTCGCGCTGAATTCCACGCTGGGTACGCGACTTTTATTTTCCTGCCTACTTTCCTTTTGAATTGGTGTTTTTCTTGGCTTGGCCGAGTGTCAGGGGGCCACATGGCTCCCGGAGCGGGTGCAGGGAGCCCTGGTGGGTGCAGAGTCACCCAGGGGTTGCCATGGCAGGCTGGGCGACCGGTCCTGAGCGAGGCGTGGGGCGTGGGGCGTGTGGGGGGAGGGGAGCTGGTGATGTGCACGCGTGTGCATGTGTGTCTTGCAGACGGGTGTGCGTCTATGGCCTGGCTCGGGTGTGAGGCCAGTTGCAGGTTTAGTCACATGTAGACGTGACTCTGATTGTCTATCGCTGAACTCAACTTGCCCACAAGCCACTGTTTCCACTGATGGTAGAAAACGACCTTGCCATCTGAAGGTGTGTCAGTCACCCTGGATTTAAAACTTGGTCTTTTGGAGATAACAATTCTGTGGCATTCAAGAATATTCCCTCCACTTTTTCCTTCCCTTCTCAGCCAGGCTACTCTGCCCTCCCTCCCCACCTGGTGCCGTGTTGCTAGCGCCCCTTGCTTTTCTCCGAGAGGCCCCACAGTCTTCTGCTGACCCCTGGGAAGCAAAGCACCAGCAGAGCTCTCGTGCTGCACAATGCCAGGAGGCGGCGTTCACATTATAGCTTGTTAGACTGGCAACCTTTGGAGTTGTGCAGTGCACCACCTGGGCTGCTGTACCTTATGGCCCTGAGCACAAGCCCCTGAATTCTCAGATTTCTCCTACACTATGTAGAGTTTCCGCCCAGATACTTGGTGGGAGTGAGCACCTCAACCCCTTCTCGAGGAGGGAGGCCAAGTTTAAGTGCTAGTTATACTCTTTCCAACCTTTCTCTCTTCCCATCCTGATGGTCAGGTGTTTATTTCCTTGGTGAGTGGAAGTGATGAAGTCAAAGTCAATTTTCAAAAAGTTAAAATCATGATTCTCGTACAAAGATAGAGTGAGCATGTGTCAAAAATTTAACTCATTAATGAGGGAACGAGTAGGGTGGAAGAGAACACAAGAAACTGATCTATCATTTATCCACCTATTAATATCATTATTTATTATCTATCTATTTATATATCCATCAATAGTGGACAAAAAGCATTGTTGGACTGAGATTACCAAGTTAGATTTGCAGCTGGCCAATGTCCTACCAGGCAATAAAACTCTAACCTTTGTTGCTATCTTTTCTAGTGAACCAAAATCATTTATAGCTTATTAGTCTTCTAAAAGTTAGCACCTAACTCCACGGAGTCTGGGACTTGATAGTCAAGGTCAACAGTACATCAGGGTTGCAGCCTCCACACCACGCCTGGCCCGCTGCTTCCTGATTTTGTGCGGCCCTCGAGCTAAGAACGATTTTTACATTTTTAAATGATTGAAAAAAATCCTATGGAAATTTGTTTTTTCTCTTGTTATAGAAGTACCTATACACTTAATAATAGCCTCAGTTTTGCCTCTTAACTCTAAAAGCCTAAAATATTAGCTATCTGGCCATTTACAGAAGAAGTTTGCTGACCCCTGATCTAGGGCAATGCCATTCAAACTGTTTTTGATTTCAGGACTCCTTGATACTTTTAGAAATTTTTTTTTTTTTTTTTTTCTTTGAGACAGAGTCTCACTCTGTTGCCCTGGCTAGAGTGAGTGCCGTGGCGTCAGCCTAGCTCACAGCAACCTCACACTCCTGGGCTCAAGCGATCCTACTGACTTAGCCTCCCGAGTAGCTGGGACTACAGGCATGCGCCACCATGCCTGGCTAATTTTTTCTATATATTTTTAGCTGTCCAATTAATTTCTTTCTATTTTTGGTAGAGACGGGGTCTCACTCTTGCTCAGGCTGGTCTCAAACTCCTGAGCTCAAACAATCCGCCCACCTCGGTCTCCCAGAGTGCTAGGATTACAGGCGTGAGCCACCGCACCCGGCCCCCATCATGTATACTTTCGAACACTGTATTTTGTCTGAGCAAGAACTTTTCAC
>CAUYSK010090105.1:0-10536 GCA_963575035.1 Avahi laniger | reverse complement strand
CGATCCTCCTGCCTCAGCCTCTGGAGTAGCTGGGACCGCAGACATGTGCCACCATGCCGGGCTAATTTTTTTTTTTTATTTCAGCATATTATGGGGGTACAGATGTTTAGGTTACATATGATGCCCTTGCCCGCCCCCCCCGGGGGGCGGGGGGGCGGGGGGTGCGGGGGGGGGGGGGGGGGGGGGGGGGGGGGTGGGGTGCGGGGGGGGGGGGGGGGGGGTGGGGGGGGGGGGGGGGGGGGGGGGCCCTGGTACGTGTGGGTGGGGCGGTGGGGGCCTGGGAAGAAGGTGGTGGAGAGGGTGGGGTAGTGGGGAGGGGTGGGCCTGGGGAGAGGGAGGGGTGGGGCTGAGTTTGGGATGGGGAGTGGTGGTATAAAGAATATATGAATCACACAACTCAGTATCAATTATATACCCAGAAAACTCCATGCAATCAACCAATTATTCCAGCTGTAAAATTTTAACATATAAAATAAAGCCACACAATTAATAGCAACTCTAGTGACATAATAGGGCAAACTTTAATATCAATTTTACTTGAAATACTTGAGATTTATTAATAGAAAATTATAAAGTATTAATGAGGACATAGAGGAAGACATATCAAATACAGTAGAGATGTGTGGGGAAGTAACATGCATGTTTATTTTTATACCAATTAACACTAACATATCATCTGTGAGATAGTGAAATTCATCTGAGGAAAAAGTGGCAAATAGGATTCATGAAACTCTTGTCCTAGCAGATTTTAAAACATAATGACTTTAATCAGAGTTAAAAAATAATAGGTTGCCCATAGAAAATCTGAAAAAAGGACTCTTAGTGTTCTAATTTCAAAGGGTTCATGTGACATGGTAATTACATAAACATAGTGGTTTATTGGAAAGATGATGATTAAAAGGAAAGATCTAGGGCTAATGATGAAAACACACAACTAAAAGCTGTCTCCCCTCAGAAGCAGGATAGTTGTCCATGTAGCAGAGTTCACACACTCCAGTGGTTTGCAGGGTGGTGGGTGGGGTTGAAAAAATCGGGAGTGAGGATGCTCAGCCAAGACCCACTCAGCAATCAAATGGCTGCTTGGGGGGTTACTTATGATTTAAACAGTGGGTATCAAAGTGATTCATCAAATCACTTTGAAAGAAAATTGGAAGGTCCTATTCATCCCTGTTCCGTTACACCTAGACTCCTCCTCCTCCAGAGCCCCACTTCTCTCCATAAGCCATGTGATTAAATAAAACTTAAAACAAGGTGCTGAGCCTCAAGATTATATTAAACTAAGTTACATAACTGGATCACAAGGCTAGTCCAGAACATTAAACTTATTTTACACAGCAATAGCAATATTTTTTTGAAAACCTTTGTGAAAGGGGTTCTCCATATAAAGAACCCCTCCTATCCAGTGTAGTGGACACCAGTAATTAATCAGAACACCTGTTTAAAATGAGGACCACACTATGTTAACGTCAAACACACAAATGCACATTCTTTGGCCAATCTCAATAGAGGCTCCTGTTCCACTGATTGGAGCTCTCAGTTGCCTTTTTGAATAGATTATTCAAAAAATAAGAATTTTTTTTCTCAACAATGGGAAAATAAACAACTTTTAAAAACATATAAAAGCAGCTAAATATTTGTGTGGAGAAGAACTACTTTTGATCCAGACACACCTCAAAAAATATACTAATGAATTTGAGATAAATCAAGGTCTACAAGAAGGAAGAACTTATTGGTGTGCGGAGGGGAAACAAAATAATCATCATCTAAACTAAGATGAATGGTTTTGAATTTATGAAGAACATGCACAGCATAATGGGAGAATATTTGGTACATAATCTATAAAATACTTAAAAACTAATTTATTACTCCAAACACCTAATATTTTCCCAAAGGAATTAAATAAACACCCAATCCCCAACCTTTACTGCTTATCCAGAGGTTCTGCATCTTCAGATTCAACCAACTTTGGGTCAAAAAGAGTCAGAAAAATAAATAAATAACGCAACAATAAAAATAATACAGATAAACAATATGGCATCATGGTACAACTATTCACATAGCATTTATGTCATATTAGGTATTATAAGTAATATAAAGATGATTTGAAGTATACAGGAGGTTGTTTGTAGGTTACATGCAAATACTACACCATTTTATATAAAAGACTTGAGCATCTGTGGATTTGGGTATTTGCAGGGAGTGGGGTGGGGGAGGGGCATGTTCTTGGAACCAATCCCCTGTGCATACCAAGGGATGATTGTATTTAGAGAAGAATATGGATAGATAAATAAGTGTGGGATGGGGGCAAAGAAATCAATCATAATTTATAGATTTATTTCAATGTTTAAGACAGTGGCAATCTAGCATCTCTTGTATTATCCTGGATAGAGCTGGAGCCCATTCTACTGAGTGAAGTATCTCAAGAATGGAAAAACAAGCACCACATGTACTCATCATCAAATTGGTATTAATTGATCAACACTTATGTGCATATATAGTAGTAAGATTCATCAGGTGCCGGGCAGGTGGGCGGGCGGAGGAGGGGATGGGTATATTCACACCTAATGGGGGGCGGTACACACCATCTGGGGGATGGACACTCTTGAAGCTACAACTTGGGTGGGGCAAGGGCAACATATGAAACCTAAACATTTGTACCCCCATAACATTCTGAAATAAAAAACAAAAAAAAGTCATGAAAAAAAAGACAGTAGGCTAGGTCTGGGGGGAAACAATGTGGGACACAGACCTTGGTCTGAGACACCTAAGACACTTAATGCAGTTGAGGGGTGAACACCCAAGAATTCTCTAGCCAGGTGTCAGGTCGTGTTGCTATAAATAAGAGAACATCTGAGACTGGGTAATTTGTGAAAAAAGAGGTTTATTTAGCTCACAGTTATGCAGGCTGAGAAGTTCAAGGGTGTGGCCCTGGCTTCTGGCAAGGACTTTCATGCTGCATCACAGCATGGTGGAGAAGGTCAAAGGGGAAGCAGACACATGGAAACGGGAAAACTTGAAGGATATCCTGGTTTATAACAACCCACTCCCAAGGGAACAAATCCATTCCCACAAGAACCAATCCAATCTCATGCGGGTGAGAACCCACTCACAACCTCAAGAATAGCACCAAGCCATTCATAAGGAATCCACCCCCATAACCCAAAAACCTCCCACTAGGCCCCACCTCCCAACACCACCTCATTGGATATCAAATTTTAACGTGAGTTTTGGTAGAGACAAACCATACCCAAACCACAGGACCAGGGTACCCCAGCTGCTCTTAGGTACCATAGTGGTCCTAGTCATTTGTGAGTACGCACCATTTAATCATCATTTAGTACAGACAAAGGCTATTGCATAACATTTGATATTTGAGGTTTTTTCCTAGCATACACTCAATTTCTTAAATGTTTATTTATTTTTACTAGTGTTTTTCAATTGAGGATTAGAAAGGATGAACAAGAGAAAGGAAGGTCAAATGGCTCTTTCCTCTCAAAGTAATCTCCCAAGCAACGCTTTTAGCACAAAATAAAATTCCCTAATTCTATTCCTAGATAAATCCCTAGAGATAGCTGACACCTATATATCTAGAATCCCAATTCCTGGTAACTCAGGAAAATTTACAGAATAACGTTTTGACCCAAGAGAATAACTCTAAAAAGTAAGCAAATGAAACTTTGAAAGATCATTAATTTTTGTTTTATAGCTAGCCTTATAGTCCTTGCATTAAAAAAAAAAATCCCTGAATTAAAATTAATCACAACTTACAAAACTTTGTATCGTTGGCTGGTTCTTCTCAAGCAGTCCATTTCAAAAACCAAGAAAAAAATAGGTGGCAATTAGACTCAGAGACAGCCCCTTATGAAAATTTACTATAGATAAAATTCATCTTTAAAAAAAGTAAACAAAAACATTTATGTCTATTGTATTTTTAAGAAGTTTCAACATTATTTAAATCTCATTTACATCAATCTGATATTACAGTAAGTCTAGTAAAATAGCACAATGTCCCACCTTCTAGGCCTAAGTTTATGTCAAGACTGCATTTCACTTACAAGCAGTACCTAAACTATGACTGTACAAGGGCACACAGAGTGGCACAATGGACTCAAAAGGGGGAAGGGGGAGGGGGAGGGGGAAAGGGATAAAAAATTCCCTAAGAGGGACAAAGCACACTATTCAGGTGATGGGTACACTAAAAGCCCAGATTTTACCTCTATACAATGTAAACATGGAATGGAATTTATCTTGTACCCCCTAAATCTATTTAAAAATTTTTAAAAGACTATACTGTGCTCATTTCTGTAACTGTGAGTCACCTGCTACCACCTCAAATTTCATTACTGCCTGCAGTTCTTAAGTTTAATCAAAGTAGGGTGAATGGCATTTTGCTAGCTTTAGGGCCACAAAATTGTCCCTTCAAATTACCTTGTCAGTCCAATACTGAAATAATGCCCAACTGTGAGAACTGGGTTTAAACCTTGTTACTAATTGCTAAACTTTACTAAAATCCAACACTAAGGTTGGAAGAGTGTTCACTCATCATCTCTCTCTTCTTTTGAACATACTTGAGAATGAATACAGGAAGTGAGATATGTATTAAAATGCACCTTTGTTATGGCCAAGCTAAGTTATAGAATGCAATTTGGGCTGTAGGTTAAAATATCCTTCCTACTTCTTTCTTCCACCCCAATTCTGGATCTGAGGAAGAAAATTGTGCAGAGTAGACACCTACATAGCCCCCCAAGAAGCACATGATCTGCCTCACACCTGTCAAGAAGTTAAGGGGAGCAAAAGCAAGACAGATATGCCTAGGCACCTACCTTTATAAGACTTGGCCTGTATAGATTGCATGTAAGTACAGAGGATAGAACTTAAGCCCCAGTTTGTCCTGAGGACATTGTCAACACCCATATACAGGAGTTGTCTCCATTCCAGTGATAGCTCTTCTCAGGAGAGACATATTGGGTTGCACTTATTTGCATATATGTAAAATTTACCACCAGATGGCCAAGGGTAGCAGAGACACATGTGCACTGAGCATGTTTAGTGCAGCCTATTTGGTTTTACTAAGTATAACAATCCTGATCATTCAGAACTTCCTGACACTTGCTCCTGCTGCTGATTATCTACTATCACTTTGTTTCCCCAACATTGGAAGATCCAGTCTCTGGCCCAAGACTCTGGACTTCTGGACTTCATTGCAATGAGGGCCTTCATAGTGATTCCAATCCACAGTGATGGCCTAGAGGACCACCTAAAAGGAAAAGCATCCATCCCTACCCAAGAGAAGATGACCGGACCATCACAGACACTTCCCTAGAGGTTAAAAGGTGGCCTTCTACCCCTACTCCAAAGAAATGTGTATGTGTGTGTGTGGTATGTTCATTAATAGAAAAACGTAGTTTAGATGGATTAGATAGTTTTTTATTGGATTTTTAAAATGCTGATTACTTCTATACTCTTATATTTCATGTAGAGTTAATCCATACAATATATATATTTGTTATGGACTGAACTGTGCCCCCACCCCCCACCAAATCCATATGTTGAAACCCTAACTCCCAATATGACCTATTTGGAGATAGGGCCTTTAAAGAGATAATTAAGATTAAATGAGGCCAGGCGCAGTGGCTCACGCCTATAATCCTAGCACTCTGGGAGGCCGAGGCGAGCGGATTGTTTGAGCTCAGGAGTTCAAAACCAGCCTGAGCAAGAGCAAGACCCCATCTCTACTAAAAAAAAATAGAAAGAAATTACCTGGACAACTAAAAATATATATATATAGAAAAAATTAGCCGGGCATGGTGGCGCATGCCTGTAGTCCCAGCTACTCGGGAGGCTGAGGCAGAAGGATTGCTTGAGCCCAGGAGTTGGAGGTTGCTGTGAGCTAGGCTGACGCCACGGCACTCACTCTAGCCCAGGCAACAAAGTCATACTCTGTCTCAAAAAAAAAAAAAAAAAAAAAAAAGATTAATGAATACATAAGAGTGGTGTCCTAATTCAGTAGGACTGCTATCCTTCTAAGAAAAGAGATACTCACACAGAGGAAAGGATATGTAAAGACTCAGCAAGAAGGTAGCTATCTGTAAGCCAAACAGAGAGATGTCACCAAACCCCAACCCTTGACAGTTGCTTGATCTTGGACTTTCCCTCAAAAACTGGGAGAAAATAAATTTCTCTTTTTCAATAGCATTTTTGTTACAGCAGCCCTAGCAAACTAATACAATATTGTATATTATATTATATTATATAAATTTTACATTTATTACAAAAATGGAGTAGTATGGTATAAAAAATATAAACATTAATATAATACAGTATAAATATACTGAATATATTAGTATATATTAGCATATATTCTATAGTTATTTTACATGTTCATAATATAAATATAATATGGTATGATAAATATAGTATAATAAATATAGGTAAAATAAGTATAAATATAGTCATGCATCACTTAACAGAGACACATTCTGAAAAATGCATTGTTATATAATTTCATCCTTGTGCAAAAAGCATAGAATGTACTTACACAAACCTAGACAATACAGCCTACTGTATACCTAGGCCGTATGGTGTAGCCTGTTACTCCTAGGCTACAAACGTGTACAGCATGTTACTGTAATAATACAGTAGGCAATTGTAAAACAGTGGTGGATATTTGTGTATCTAAACATTTCTATACATAGAAAAGGTACGGTAAAAATATGATAGAAAAGATAAAATAATAGTATACCTATATTGGGAACTTACCAAGAATGGAGCTTACAGTCCAGGAAGTTGCTCTGGGTGAGTCAGTGAGTGAGTGGTGAGTGAATGTGAAGGCCCACGGCATTACAGTACACTACTGAGGACTTTATAAACACTGTACACTTAGGCTACGATAAATTTATTTTTAAAAATTCTTTTTTCATAATACATTAACCCTAGCTTACCATAACTTTTTTACTTTATAAACTTTTTAATTTTTTAAAAAAATTTTTGACTCTTTTGTAATAACACAACTTAAAATATAAATACATTGTACAGTTACAAAAATATCTTCTTTCTTTATAGCCTTATTCTATAAGTTGTTTCTATTTTGAAAATGTTTTATTTTTCTCTTTTAAACTTTTTGTTAAAAACTAAAACAATCACATACATTAGCGTAGGCCTACACAGGGTCAGGATCATTAATATCACTGTCTATCACATCCACATCTTGTCTTACTGGAAGGTCTTCAAGGGCAAAACATGCGTAGAGTTGTCGTCTCCTGTGATAACAATGCCTTTTTCTAAATATCTCCTGAAGGTCCTGCTGGAGTTTGGTTTACAGTTAATTTTTTTAAATAATAAATTGAAGTACACTCTAAAATAATGATTCAAAGTATAGTAATAAATGCATAAACCCATAATAGTCATTTATTATTGTTATCAAGTATTACATATGGTACATAATTGTATGTGCTATATACTTTTATACAATTGGCAACACAAAGGTTTTTTCACACCAGCATTGCCACAAACAGGTGAATAATGCATTGCATTATCACCTCACAATGGCTGAGATGTCACTAGACGATAGGAATTTTTTAGCTCCATTATAATCTTATGGGACCACTATCTTATTTGTAGTCTATCATTGACCAAAGTGTCATTATGTCGCACCTGAATATATATATACGTATGTTTGGTGTTTATTATAATAAAATAAATACAAATGATCTGAACAGGCTCTTTCTTTGGTGTTTGCATGGTTGTATCAAAACCAGTGGAGTGTCTGTAGTGTATTCACTCACCATGGGTCTTAGAATCCCCTGTAGCTCTATGGCCTTGCTCTTGACCCTGACACATGTGGTCTTCCGGAATTCAAGGGCAAGAGTGAAGAAATGGACAGCATTTTGTTGCCAGAAAGCCTCAGTAAGATAGGGCAAATGCAATGTGTTGGACCCTGGGGAGCAGTGACCATCACGTAGATCTTCCTGATGCTATGGGGGGAGAAGGAGACGTTTCCTCACCAAAATTCCCCTTAGAGGGCAAGTTCTTATTACATAAGCCACAGTATGAGAATGGAGTAAAATAGCAAATGATTTCCCTCTATTTTGTCCAGCTCCTCATTCTCTCAAGTGGTTTGGTTTGACAACCAAACCTCTGCTGCACAGGGGGATGGCTGTCATGCTTGCAGAGGAAGCCACCAGAAATTTGTCAAGGCAGGCCAGTACCTACCTTGTGAGGCCTCTCCCTGAAAACATGCACTTCTCCCATGTTTATCTTAGGCCCGGTGATGGGCAGTTTAGCTTTTATCCCCAGAAACATCTGAAATGGGTCATAATAGAATGTTCATTTATTTCAAAAGCACTTCATAGTCTAGGCCAAAATTTTATCCCATTTGCTATTTTAATCTCAAATTACAGTCAGGAAGCCACAAATGAGGGTAGGCAGATAAATTTAGAAAGCTATATGACATGGAAGCCATGTTAGAATGTATGAACCCCCCCACTATTATTAAATTTTCTAGAAGAAATTAATGCTAAAAGAAATATCCCTCTGAATGAAGTCAAAGTTCAAAATGTTGCCCACTCTAATTTCTTATTCCATTCACTCTGTCTCCGAGGGGTGTCATTGTTGTTTGAGTGGAGTAGGGTTCCCTTAATCTTGGGCTGTCTGGTGCTGAAGGGATGATGATATTTTCTTCGGCACCTCCAAAACTGAATTAAACTAATTCCAGTCTCCATGTGTCCCACTTCATTAAAAGAATAGATAATAAAACACATAAGAGTATTACAGTTACACGCACAGACACACAGACACACACACACACACACTCCTCTCACCCCTTAAAGATTTTAACTAAGCAAAATGATGTTTCTAAGCCCTAGTATGTAGTTTGAATCAGTTTTAGCTGCCTATAAAAGGAAACTACAAAGTAACAGTGGCTAAATCAAGATAGAAGTTATTTCCCACTCAGATAAAGGAAGACCAAAAGGAAAAGTCCACAGCTTTTAGTATAAAAGTTCTATAGTATTCACAGAGACCTAGACTCTGATCTTTCTGTTTCACCAACTTCCAGTTGGAGATTTTTGATGGCCAGAAGGAGTAAAGGCTAAAAAACAAACGGGGCCTCTCTTTGCTGAGTCCACTTCCTTTAAGCTAAAATCCTACATACTTTGCTTATATTTCATTGGGTCAGAACTCGGTTACATGTGAGGATGGGGGAAGATTTGCTGCCTGACCAATATTGAATCTTTCAATACATGAGCATGGAATATCTCTCCATTCATTTAGATCTTCTTTGGTCTCATCCATCAGAATTTTTCTGCATATAGAGCCTACACATACTTTGTTAGATTCATACCTAAGTATTTCGTGTCGGGGGTGTTATTTTAAATTCTATCATTTTTAAAATTTCAAATTTCCATTGTTTATTGCTGTACTTATAAAGGCAATTAAATCTATAAGATTAGTTTGTACATTAGCCTTTTATCCTGTAACCTTTTGCTGTAGATGCTTATTAGTTCCAGGTGGTTTGTGTTAAGTCTTTGGGATTTTCTACATAGACAATCAAGTCATCTGCAAACAAAGAAAGTTGAATTTTTTCCTTCCCAGTCTGGATACTGCTTCTTTTCTTTTCGATCTAATTACACTAAGTAGAATTCACAGTATGATGTTGAATGGTATTGGTGAGAGGGAATATCCTTCTGGATGTTCTAGATGTTTGAGGGAAGCCTCCAGTTTCTCACCATTAAGCATGATGTTAGCTGAAGGTTTTGTAGATGTTCTTTGTCAAATTTAGGAAGTTCCCCTTTATTTTTATACTGCTGAGAATTTTTATCATGAGTGCCAATGAATATTGTCAAATGATTTTTCTGCCTCAATTCATAGGATCAAAAGATTTTTCTTCTTTAGTTTACTGATGACTGATTACACTGATCAATTTTTGAATGTTGAATTAGTATGCATAACTAGCATAAATCCCACTTGGTTATGTTGCATAATTCTTCTCATAGTTTTTTTTCAAATTGCTGATTAATTTTTGAGGATTTATATCTATATAGTGAGAGATTTTGATCTGTAGTTTTCTACAGAAAGCTTTCTTAAAATATCTTTATTTGGTTTTGGTATTAGAGTAATGCTGGCTTCATAGAATGAATTAGCATGTGTTCTTCTGGTTCTATTTTATGAAAGAGGTTTCAATAAGGTTCACCAGTGAAATCATCTGGACCTGGTGCTTTCTTTTTTGGAAGGTTATTAATTATTGATTAATTTCCTTAATAGATATAAACCTATTGAGACTATCTATTTCTCCTTGGTGAGTTTTGGTAGTTTGTATCTTTCAGGAAAGTGGCCCAGTAACTGATAATAATCAGTAGTGATGACCCTGCTTTTATTTCTGTTACTGGTAATTTGTATTTTCTCTCTTTTTTCTTGGTTAGCTTGGCCAGAAGTTTATCAAATTTGCTGATTTTTTTTTTAAACAGCTTTTGGTCTTGCTGATTTTTTTCTATTGTTTTGCTGTTTTCAGTATCATTAATTTCTGCTCTCATTTTTTTT
>CAUYSK010090104.1:0-15098 GCA_963575035.1 Avahi laniger | reverse complement strand
CTGCAGATTGCCTTTAGCCAGTGAGAAGCCTCCCCTGTTGCCAGGGCAGGTCCTGTTCCCCTCAGGCCATGACTGGGAGCAGCTGAGAATTCTCCCCAGGAGAATCGGAGTATTCTTTGGGTGGGGTGGGGTAGCGGGGCACAGAAGCAACTGGGGCATGTCCCCTGACAGAAGCAAGAAGGAAAGGACAGTAGCTGTCTGCCCAGGGGAAGATGCCAACTGTGGTCAGAGCTGTGGGGGAAGCTGAGGTGAGGCTCCCCAGCCCGTGTCCTCCAGGTGTAGCTGAGCTAAGAGGATGTGGCCCCATAGCAGGTGCTCCCCCTCAGGTGCACGTGTTCTCACAGATGCTGCTGATCAGTGGGAGGCGAGGAGGGTCCCAGGTCATCCCATGTCCTCCGCTTCTGGACAGCCCTGAAGACACATCACGGCTCGTGTGGCTTGCAGTCTCACTCTGTTCCCGATGCACAGTGTCCCCCACATCACTTCCCTCCAGTCGGGCTGGACAGCCCAGGCCCCACAAGGCACCCTGTTGTGGGGACAGAGCAAGGGCCTGTCCCCATGGTGGGATTCCAGTGAGGGCCAGGTTCAGTTTCCTGATGTGCCCTTTGTCATGTCAGGGAAGAGTGGGCCTGGGGAGAGCAGTTTCAGCCCAGGGTGATGGTGTTGTGCATGCTGTGCCCCAAGACCAGGAGTAGAGGTCAGGAGCTTCTGGATGGAGACAGGAGTTTCCAGAAGGTTTTGGGTTCGGGGGAAGCAGCAGTAGAATCCCTAAACCCGAACACAAGTGGACGGGCCACAAGGAATCAAAATGCATGATTGTCCAGAGGCTGTTGGGAGTGAGATTTGCAGGTCAGTGTCCGCCCTGGCTTGGCCGGTTGCACAGCTCATGGTTGTAGTCGCCGGGGCAAGCCTGGGCGGAGCAGAGGCAGCACCCTCCTCCCCTGCCCCGTGCTGCGCCGGCCAGCCGGCAGCTGAGCCCTGCCAAAGTTAAAAAGGCCGAAAAAGGCTGTGAACGTAGTGGAAATAGGACATAATAGGCCTGTACTAAAGACACGCAGCATTTGAGAGACTAGAAGGCATAAAGCCACATGGTAGAAGGATGAAATTCTGCCATGTGTGTCCATCTTTATGAAAGCCGAGGAGTCTCCTGCCCACGTGTGTGGCCCTGCGCAGTGGAGCTCGGGCTGGAAAGAGGGCGATGTGGGAGTGGGTTGTGGGGAGGCTCGGGGGAGCACCCCCTGGTCTTAGATTGGTGGGTTTCTGCGACCTCCCTCTGCCCCTCTCTGAGCCCCAGAACTCAGCCAGGTTGTCACAGGCTTGCTGGGTGCTACTCTCATGTCTGGTGTTGGGGTTGGAGAGATCCCTCACCCCAGGGGAGCACACAGGTCCAGGGCACACTCGGAGTTAAACAGTAGTTATGGTGCTGTATGATGAGCAGCCTGAACAAAAGCTGCATGGAGGGTTCCAGAAAGGTTGGAGAAGGTGAGAAGAGAAGGTGTAAAAAGATGGAGGGCTGGGAGCCCCCAGAGGGCAGGCTGTGGAGCTGCCCTGGTGTGTTTGGGGAGCACTGGGGAGTCGGTGTGCCTGGGATAAGCATGGAAGCAGAGTGAGGACATCTAGCGTGTATCTGTTTGGAGTTCCAGAAGAGTTAATATTTCAAAAGATAATGACTGAGGGCTTTCAAGAATTGGGGAAGATGCTGCTTCTCACATCCAGGAGGCCTAGCGAATCATAAGCAAGATAATTAAAAGAAATCCCCACATAGACACATCATCAGGAACTGCAGAACACCAGAAAGAGAATCCTTAAATAAACCTACAGAGAACGAGCCATCATTACAACGGAGTGGCAATTAAACTGACAGCTGACAAACAACAGCAGTAGATGCAGGGGACAGTGAAATCGCTTCTTAAATGCACTGAAAGAAAATACTGGCAACCTAGAAATCCGTTCCTAGCAAAATCACCTTTTTTCCAAGAATGATGATGAAAAAAAGGTATTTTAAATTTGGAAACATCAACACCAAAACCTGTCAACCTCCACAGTTCTGTATCCAGTGAAGGTATTCTTCAAGAGCGAATGTGAAATGCTGGGCGTCTCCTAGTCACCAAGCACTAAGAGAATGTGTTGCCAGCACGTCTGAACGACAGAAATGTTAAGAGAAGTTCTTCAGGCACATGGGGAGAGAAAACCAGCTGGAAAAAAAACTCAGATCTTCAGAACAGGATGAAGATCATTGGAAATGGTAGAAAACCTAGAAATAGGCATTGTCCTATAATTGTGAAATAAATGCAGTAATGTGGGAGAATATTTAAAAAGTGGTAAGAACATAAGATTTGGGCAGCACAATTCATAAGCTTGTGAATTTGTTGTTTCCAGCAGTTGGAGAATACACATTCTTTGCAGTCACATGCAGAATGCTTGCAAAAAATTGACCGTGTACTAGACAAAAAAGCTAGTCAACAGATTTCAAAAATGTTCACATAGAACACATTTTCTGATCATAATACTCTTAAGTTAAAAATCAATAACAAAAAATAAGTAGAAAAACTCATACACTTGAAATTTTAAAACATTTCTAAATTCTTAAGTCAAAAAATTATAATGAAAATTAGAAATATTTAGAACCAAGTAATATAAATATTTTTGTATCATAATTTATGGGAAAATTGAAGCAATAGTAAGAGAAATTTATAGCTTTAAGTGTTCACATCAGCAAAGAAAGAAGGCAGAGAATTAATAGGGTTAGAATAGCATTGCACCCACATAAAGTGGAAGGAAAGAAAGAATAAGGATAAAAATAGAAATTAATGAAATAGAACATAAATACATAATTATATCCACAAAGACAGAAGTCAGTCATTGAAAAGAGTAATAAAATAGACAAATCTGTGGCGAGATTACTTTTAAAAACATAAGGAGGAAAGGCACAAACAGTATTAGGAATGAAACAACACAGCTGCAGGCACAGCCAAGATTTAATGTTGAGTGAGAGGCTGTTTGGTCAATTCGGTGCTTACAAATCCAAAAACTTAAATAAAATGGGTAAAATAAGAAAGTTAGCAAAGCTGACTCATGAATAGTAGAAAACCTACAAATAGTGATAGTCCTATAATCATGAAAGAAATGGAATCAGTACTTAAAAATCCTCCCCTCCCCCAAGTCCACCCAGAGGGCTTTCCTGGCAACTGCTAACAACATTCAAGAAACAATTCCAAGGTTATGCAGACTCCTTCAGCGGATAGGAAAACAGGGAACATTCCTGCTCATTTCATGAGACTAGCATAACCTTAACACCAATATCTGACAAAGACAGTACAGTGTGAGAACGAACAGGCCAGTCTCACCTGTGACTAGAAATACAAAAATCTAAATAAAGAAACAACTGCAAAATCAGGAAAATATAAAAAAAGATGTAGTACATCATGAGAAACTTTGTTTGCAAGGACCAATTCATTAGAAAATTTATTAATGTACCATATTAATAGGTTAAAAGAGAAAAAATCATGTGATCATCTTAATAGAGGCAGAAACAGTTGGATAAAGTTCATTAGCCATTCATTGCAAAATTCCTAGCAAACTTGGAATATTGGAGAGCTTCTATAACCTGATGAAGGGCTTCTGAAAATAGCCTGTGGCTAATACTGTACTTGATGGTAAAATGTTGAAGATTGATCCTGGAGGTTCGAGAGTAAGACAAGGATACTGATTTAGCAGCACTCTTGCTTTCTGTTGTAGCGGGCAGTCCTAGCCAGTGCAGTAAGACAGGAAAAAGAGAAAGTATAAAGGACTAGAAAGAAGAAACTAAACAGTCATCATTTGTAGGTGATGATCATGTAGACAGAATATAAAAAAGTTTCTAAATAAATTATTAGAATTAAGAGTTATTAGAGGAGACCGAGGTGGGATTGCTTGAGGTCAGGAGTTCGAGACCAGCCTGAGCAAGAGTGAGACCCTGTCTCTACTAAAAATAGAACAAATTGGCTGGGTGCAGTGGCGAGCACATGTAGTCCCAGCTACTTGGGAGGCTGAGGCAGGAGGGTCACTGGAGCCCGGGAGTTTGAGGTTGCTGTGAGCTAGACTGATGCCAAAGCACTGTAGTCCGGGTGACAGAGTGAGCCTGTCTTAAAAAAACAAAACAAAACAAAATAAAAAAAAAATGCACTTGTAAAAAAAAAAGTTATTAGAATTAATAATTAGAGTGACTTCCAATTATTAGAATTAAGAGTATGCATTTTGTTCTTTAGCTGTGAGAATAAAAAAAGTGTAGCAAGATTGGATATAAAAACAGTATACAAAATTAAATTGTTTTTCTGGGTAAAAATAAATAAATAGATAATGAAAAATTTAAAAGATAACAGTCCCTAGGAGTAAATCTTACAAAAGTTATACAAATTCCTTATAGAGATAAAGGATAAAATAAAAAAGATTAAATTTCACTGAGAGCTATTAAAGAAGACTTGGGTAAATGCAGAGATATCATGGGGTTTTGGTTTGGAAGACTTGCTGTTATGATAACACTTCTCCATGAATTGATCTGGGATTCAGTGTAATTCTGGTCAAAATCCCAAAAAGGTTTTACTTTTCTTGTTTTTATTATTTTTTTTTAACTTGGTAAGATGATTTTAAGATGACTGCAGAAGAGCAGAGGACCAAGAGCAGCCAAAACAAGGTTGGGGTCTGCTGCACCAGGGATCCAGGGTGAGGTAGTGTCTGTGAGGATAAGCAGACAGGTAAGTGGGTGAGCGCAGCGAGTGGGGAGCCCGGCAGCAAACCCGCAAACACCGGACTTTTGACGCTGCACACGGTGCCGCGGGAAACGGGCTCTCGGCCACACCGCGGGGTGGGGTCGGTAAGGAAAGGGGAACCCCTAAAGGAAGGTGGATGGAAGACTTGAATAGGCACCTCACTGGAGAGGAATCGTGAATGGCCCATGAATGTAAGGAAAGATGCCCAGCGTCATTAAGGAACAAGGAAATGCAAATCAAAACCACAGAAAGAGAACTTCACGTCCACAAGATTGGCACCAATGGGAAAGTAAGATGATACTAAGCATCAGAGGGGTTGTGGGGCAACTCCTGGGGCAACAGGCCTCGCCTGCCCTGCTGGAGGGAATCTACAACTGGTCGGACCATTGTGAAAGCAGTTTTGGCCTTACTCTGTGAAGGCGAAGGTACCTGTGACCCAAAAATTCTCCTGTATACGTGTGAACGAGGGAACGTGAACACAAACAAGCGGCAAAACCAGACCAAACCAGTGTCCTTCAACTGAGTAACCATGACTTTTTTCCCCATAGAATGGAATACTGTACAGAAAAATGAAAACTTCAGCTACACCTCGATACAGATGAATGTGTCAAATAAATTTGGAGTGAACAAAGCCGGTCACAGAAGAATGTGGACAGTATCTTTCTACATGTGTAACACTCAGAAAATAGGCACAAGTAACCAATGTGTTGTTTAAAGGTATCGCTTCATGGCAAACTAGAGGGAAAGGCAGGAGATTGGCTGGTACACAGCTCACAGTTGCGGGGCCGGGGGGGACACTGGGGAGGCGCTTTCTGGTCCCTGAGAGGCGGCAGTGGTGTTTGAACGTTTGCTGTGGTGTTCCACAGGAAGGAAGGAGATGCGTGCTTTATACGTGCGCACGCAATACGTACACAAGTACGCGAGTATCTGCACGAGACAGAAAGATGACTATAGCAGGACTGAACTTAACATTGGGTGCACGCAAGAATTTTCTTTCTTTTTTTTACTCTGCACCGTTGCTGGAGGTACTGCAATGCCAGGTCCGTGTGTGGAGTGGATGGAGCAAGCTCCTAATTCCACCTCTCTACTGCAGAAATTAAAAAAAAAAATTGTGACCTACCAAATTGATTTTGTCACAGTTTGAAAAAATGTTTTATTGCTTAAGCTGGGTGGTAAGTACCTAACTATTTGTTTTATTATTCCGCTTTTATACGGGCCTCATCCATGTTAGTCGTACTTCTGGCAGAAAGCAGAAACCACTCAAAGCAAGTGGGGAGAGGGTGCTGGGCCGGGCTCAGTGGGAGACAGCCTTGGTTCGGGTCGTCCACCGAAGAGGGGCTTAGCTCAGGGAGCCCTTTGCAAGTCCCTGTGTGTGCAGTGCAGCAGGGGCCTGGAGAGGGCTGCTCTTGGCTGTTTCCTCTCTGTTCCCTGGGGGGGCGCGGGGGTGTCCTGGACGGGCCTGGCCCCGCACTCTTCCTTCCCAGGGTGGTTGTCCTGGGCTCCAGCTCTGGCCAGCTTTGCGGGCGTGGGACAGCACCCTTTGGGTGGCTGCCTCACCTGGCACAGGGCACAGACCGTGGTGTGGACTGCAGCATCCTTTCCCTTCTCACCCCAGCTGCCCAGACCTTCCGAGGGCATTTCTGAGTCCTGACCCCGCCTTTCTACAGGTGCCAAGCCAGCGACCTCTGTCGACCCATGGGGAGTGCCTGCTGGAGCCAGCACGCACTCTGTCCCTAAGAGCTCAGACCCCTGGGCCGCTTCACAGCAGCCCACCCCCAGCGCTGGGAAGACAACTTCTGACACCTGGGGTGCGGTCTCAGCCACCAAGCCAGTGTCTGCCTCTGGTGAGACCCTCACTCACTTTCCTGCCTGGGCTCTGAGAGCCCCTGGCCCCCATGGGCGTTCCTGTTTCCTGGCTCATTGGCATCAGGCCTGTCACCCTGCTTGGCCTTTGTCCCAGATCCCCAGGTCCCCAGATCCTAGGCATCTCCTTCCCCAGGGGCCTCCCCGAGTGGGTGTTGAGAGAGGAGGCTGCTTTGGGCCCACAGCCCAGGGGTCCTGTCCTCACCCTGGTGGCCCCGGGCAGGCTGGCCCCCAGCCACTTCTTTGGGTGACGCCCAGAGCCCCTGATCCTCGCGTCCAGACCCAGCACCACGGATCTTCACCGTCACCTCCTCCTCTTTGGGGTGGGAGCGGCGGACGCAGCGGCAGGTGGGCACCCCACGCTGTGCGCTGGGTGACCTGAGCTCGTCCTGCCTTCTCTGGCTCTTGGAGTTCTCCCCTGTGAGGTGTGGTAGGAGGGGGAGGCCCCCGTTGCCAGCCCACCCCCAAGGTGTGCACTGGGCCGCTGAGTTGCCGAGAAGCGTGTGCCCTGTGCCTGCAGTCACTGGCATCTGTGTCCACCCAGGGTCCTTTGAGCTCTTCAGTAATCTGAATGGTACAATTAAAGATGACTTTTCTGAATTTGACAACCTCCGAACTTCAAAAAAAGCAGGTATGTAAAGACGGTGGTGGTTTCTGTAATATTCTGTGCATTTGACTAACTCAGCTGTAGTAGAAAAAATCAGCTTTCAATACCCATTGGCTTCTTGCATTGTCTTATTTTGATCCTGGGACCCTGAAGCTTCTAATTACAGAAATTCACACATTGACAGTGAAAAGTCATGAGGTTGAGTTTTTCTTTCAACTTTTCCTCATGTTGAGCCCTATGTTTTGTGTCTCATAACCTCTGCGTCTGTGCCTGCTCTCTGCGGGGCCATGTCTCCGGGTCAGGAACCCCCGTTGCTGCCTGCAGATGCCACCACCTTGGCCTCCCCAGCCCAGCGTGGACCCCACTCCCAGCCTGGCCTGGCATTTCCATTCACCTTCCTCTCAGCAACTTCCCACTCCCAGAGGCACCTCCTTTTCCCAGACAGCCCTGCCTTTGCGCATGGATGGGTCAGTCTCTGCCCCACACCATCACCCCCAGGTGACCAGGTGGTAGCTCCTGGATCCACAGTTCAGTCTCCAGACCCAGCTTCCTCCCATGTGTGCCCTTGGGCTGGGAGGATGTCGGGTGGGCCCAGAGAGGTGGGGCCTGGGGCTGAGGAGGGCCTGGAGGGGAAGAGGGAGGAGGCCTGGGATGTTTTCTTCACATGCTCCTGTGTGGACCACCGCCTCCACCCCTCTCAGCCTGGGCTCCTAGCCAGGAGACCAAGGCAGCTTTGACAACGTGCTGGTCTTCAGGGTCTTTCTTTTGCTGCATTAAAAGAAAAAAAGATTCCACGTGTTTCCTTTGCAGGCCAAAGCACAACCTAACCTGTCTTGCCCGCCCTCTGGGCCTTGGTGAGAAGGCAGCTTGGCCATTGTTATGTGTTGACTTTTTAAATATTTATCCCCAATTATAGAAGTATTCCCACTGTATAGAAAGTTTGGAATTGTACAGTTTGGAATTTCTAAATTGTAGAAAATTTGGAAAAATTTACAGAAGAAGACGGAAACTATCCATCATCCTTTCACTTATATTCAGCCATTATATTCTTTCCAGTATTTTTTCCTGAGCTCTTATTGTTTCCTTAATTTTT
This sequence comes from Avahi laniger, assembly GCA_963575035.1. Lineage (NCBI taxonomy): Eukaryota > Metazoa > Chordata > Mammalia > Primates > Indriidae > Avahi > Avahi laniger. The sequence continues at coordinate 6,787 of CAUYSK010090104.1, read as the reverse complement.
TTTTTTTTTTTTTTTTGGAGACAGGGTCTTGCTCTGTCGCAAAGGCTGGAGTGCAGTGGTGTGATTAGAGCTCACTGCAATGTTGAATTCCTGGGCTCAAGTGATCTTCCTGTCTCAGCCTCTCTAGTAGCTGGTATTAGAGGCACACACCACCACACTTGGATAATTTTTCCATTTTTTGTAGAGATGGGGTCTTGCTGTGTTATCCAGGCTGGTCTCGAACTCCTGGCCTCAAGGAATCCTCCCACTTCGGCCTCCTGACCTTGTCCTTTACAGCTGCGGTCCCCAATTCCCAGGCTGTGGACCAGTATTGGTCCGTGGCCTGTTAGGAACCGAGCCACAGATCTACACCTCCCTGCCTCCCCCGCAACCCCTGTACCTGACCCCTGGAAACTTAGAAACCGGGTTCTCCACGCAGCAGGAGGTGAGCGGCGGCTGGGCAAGCGAGCGAAGCTTTATCTGTATTTACAGCAGCTCCTCATCGCTCGCATTACCACCTGCTCCCCTCCACCCCGCCTCCCACCCGCTATGGAAAAATTGTCTTCCATGAAAGGTCCCTGGTGCCAGAAAGGTCGGGGGCCACTGCTTTACAGTCTTTTTTGTTTGCCTGTGAGATATAGTTGAGTCTTGCCCCCCCCTCCTTGCCTCAACTTTGACAGATTAACAGATCCAAGGCATTTTCTCATGACTTTGAAATTCATTAGCAAGTGTTTTGTAGCTGCGTGGTATCTCTGTGTGGCTCAGCAATAATTTACTTATCAATTTTGGGGAGCCTTTAGGTTGATTTTAGATTTTGCTAAAGTAAATAATGCTGTTGTGAACATCCGTGTGCTTGCATCCCTGTTCACGTTTTGCATTATTTCCTTAGACCAGACCCTGGAAATGGGACCACTGGGTGAGAGTGTGGCTGTTTTTAAGAGCCGCTGTCCCCAGGGCCGTGTCGCAGCCCAGCAAAGCAGTCCCACTCCCCCCAGCCATCTCAGCACACCCTGTCTTGGCCGAATTTTAAAAAACAATTTGCTTCTTACTTTCAAGAAATTCATGTTAATTGTAGAAAAGTTAGAAAATGATAATGTAAAAAAATTACCCATACCTAGTCACCAACCCAAAATAACAAATGTTTTTTGGAAGATTGAGCTATACATAGTGTTTTGTAACCTGCTTTTTTCACTTAATATTTTGGCAACACCTTTCTTTGCTCATCGTTGAGTATTCTGTCCCTGCATTTTGGTGTTTGGTTATATGGACATGTGGTTTATTTTAACCTGCCCCATGGCTGGCTGTGTGTCTCCACTTCGGGCTGTTGGAAACAACACTGCAGCGAACGCGCCGTCTGTGCACAGGCACGTGTGTCCCTGGGGAGTTGCGGCATCGGGACTGTCTGTGTTTGCGTTACGTGCCGGTCTCGGGCTGTGCTCTCACGCTCACCATGCCCTTGTATGTCCTTGTCTCGTAGCTGAATCTGTGGCCTCGCTGCCGTCCCAAAACAATGGAACCACAAGCCCTGACCCCTTCGAGTCTCAGCCCCTGACCATTGCCTCAAGCAAGCCCAGCAGTGCCCGGAAGACACCTGAGTCCTTCCTGGGCCCCAACGCAGCCCTCGTAAACCTAGACTCACTGGTGACCAGGCCCGCCCCGCCAGCCCAGTCGCTCAACCCTTTCCTGGCACCAGGTAGGCTTGCGTCCCGGGGTGTCATCTGGCTGCTTGTTCTGCCCAAGAATGGGCGTGTGGCAGGCTTCAGGGGGCCCTTGCTGTGGCTGGGAAGGGGCAGCCAGCCAGGAGCTCCGGGAACAGCACTTCTGCCCTCGCCAGGGCCTCAGGGGTGTTCAGTTAGGGGGAGGAGCAGGGTGGGCAGGAAATAGCCCCTTTCCTCGCAGTTGAGGCCACCAAGCAGAAGCTGCCCCTGACTGGTGCCCCTGGCAGGGACACCCTCGAGGGAGTTGCCAGTTCCGGGTCCGGTGGAGGAGGCTGGGCTGCCAGGAGAGGAGGAGCCAGGGTTTGCTGCCAGCGCCCCCTCTCCTTTGGGGGAAAATGTAAAAATTCTAGCCTCCACTTGCCTTTTCCTTTCTTTAACTCCCTTTCTTGGTGAATTTCTCAACTGTTGAGGGCTCTGAGGGCACGGCAGAGACCAGAACACACACGGTCCCTGACCTGGAGCTCAGAGAGCTGCGTCTGTGGTGGCAGCTGTGGCCCTGCCTGCTGGAGGGGCTGGCGCTGTCCTGACCGCTCAGCCTCTGCCCCTCCTGCTCTCTCCCCAGGTGCAGCCGCCGCCTCGGCCCCTGTCAACCCCTTCCAGGTGAACCAGCCCCAGCCGCTGACGCTGAACCAGCTGCGGGGCAGTCCCGCCCTGGGCACCAGCATGTCCTTCGGGCCTGGCCCTGGGGTCGAGCCTGTGGCTGTGGCCTCCATGACCTCCACGGCCCCACACTCGGCTCTGGGGGCCAGTGGTTCTTCTCTGACACCACTGGGCCCCGCAACGATGAACATGGTGGGCAGCGTGGGCATCCCTCCTTCGGCAGCGCAGGCCACCGGCACAACCAACCCTTTCCTCCTCTAGCGCCCTGGGCCTGGGACCCACCCCAGAGGGACGTCTGGAGCACCTGTGCCAGAGGACACCGAGCAGGGACTCTCGTTCGTGGTATGAGCCCTGAGAGTTTGGGGTGGGGGGTGTTAGGGCTTTTCAGTTCCAGCCTCCTGATAAAAGGGTTGTCTTTACAGCCCCGACCCTCAGACTTAGAGTGTCACGTGAGGTCCTCGCCTTCCGAGGCAGGCCCGCTCAGCTGCCCCAGCCTGGCCTGCTCTCGCCACCTCTTCCCGAGCGCTCAGTTCCTGTCAGGGCTCCTCTGAGGCCTTGGACGAGGAGGTGGAGTTGTCAGTGTTGGCCCCAGCCTCAGCCCGAGGGTCTCTGGGACGTCGCCTGGCCCAGGACTTGGGACAGTCTCCTAGTCTTTGCCCCCAGCCCTAGGGACAGCCCAGGCGGTCCCAGGTGTGGACGGGATGAAGCGCTGGCTCCATGAGACACTGACCTTTTGGGGAAGTGGTTGTGCATATTTTATTTTTCTTTGACTCGTGTTTGAGTTCAAAGTAAACACCACCGTGGACAACTCTTGAATTAAATCCACTAGAGCGAGCTTTAAAACTAATCTGAGCATAACCCTGCCACATGGCTCTATGCTTGTATACGTTTGCACATATTTTGTTTAGTACAGTTTCATATTTGAGTTTGCAGAATTATCTAATAGTCTTTTTTTGGCTAATATTTTTATAATGTGGTTCTTATTTAACTGTCTAGTTTTGATAGAATTTACCAGGTCTGGCTAAATTAAGATATTGGCACGTGTCATTTTAGTGGTTTAAATCCTCTTATTTATGGTTTTAACTCTAAGAAAATTTTAAAAAGAAGAGATGTTAGGATGACAAAAAATGCCTTATGGAAAAACTAAAGCAAATTCTTTATAGGGAAAAATATGGGAACTTGATTACACATAAAAGATGATGTTTATTTAAAAAAAAAAAAACTACAACAGTAACAAAAAGTCCCAGCCTCCAGTTGCCTTTTCCTTTCTTTAACTCCCTTTTTTGGTGAATTACTAAACTGATTGACTTTCAGCCTTTTTTGGCTAGATCCTGAGAGAGAGGCTATTTTGCTTACTGATACACCAACATCTTGAAAGTTAAAGAAAAAAATCTAACATATGAATGTGACTCACCGATTTTTATCAACTAATTCCTTTTGTGAATTAAAGGCATGCCGGGATTAACAAGGACTTCTGTTTACAGTGGAGTCTGAAACGGAAGAAGCGTCTTGACCCTGTGTGTCTGCTCTCCTCTGTCTCAGCCCACGCTCAGGTTAAAGATGGGGATAATGTGGAAATGGCAGTCGTCCCAGGGGTGGGCGTGCTTCTGTGCCCACAGGTCCCCAGGGGACAGTCCCCAGGCTGAGATGGGGGTGAGGGACCAGGGCTGGCCCTGATCCACCTACCTGCTAACTCCTTTGTTTTTAAATTGCAGACTTAAAAATAATCATTTCTCATTTTGGAGATGTAGAAAAAAATCATTCTCACATGGGATAAGATTTTTTAACAAACATGCACTAATATTATTTCCCTCTCCCAACCTTCTGCTGTTCTCTCCCCACCCACCACTGTAAAAAAAAAAAAAAAAAAGGTATTAAGTCACAAATTAAAGAGCAGAAAAGACTTGCTTTTCCCCAGCAAAGACACATTCCCCCAATCCTGTGTCCTAGTAGCGTACCTACCAGGCATTTCTGGCTCGTTTTCCACCGTGTGGACTCCCCACCTCCAGCTCCCAGGGCAGCTGACCACCTGCCAGCCCCTCTCTGGTTCCTGAAGGAGATCTGACCCTTTGCACTGGCACAGGGGAGATTTAGATCTAAAAGGGTCTCTGGGCTGCCAGGAGGACGTGCAGGGTCTGAGTGAAGATTGCCCACCTGTGCTGTTCCAGGAGCCACTCCTCCGCCAGAATCGGAGGATGCCATTCAGGAAGGCTGGGGGCTGGTCTCTTCCTGCCCGGGCAAGGGTGGGAGGCGCGGTTGGGCGCAGGAGCAGGGTGCTTGCCCAGGTAGGTGCTTTCCCTCAAATGGTGCGGGGCCCAGACCAGCCTTACAGGTCAGTAGACCAGACTCGATTTCTTGGGGTCAGTGATTCTTTTGTAACAGACAAGAGCTCTTGCTGATGAGACTCTGAGGCCCCAACATGACCGCCCCCACCCCAGCTCCTGACACAGGCCATCCCGGGCGCACGTTGTCCCTGTTGCCTGCTGCACTGATCATGAAGCCACCAGCCGCTGCCACTGTGCTCCCTTCTGACAGGCACGAGGGAGGAAGTCACCAGGGGCTGGCAGCTGGTTTTGAACTTGTGTTGACTGTTGACATTCATTTACTGTATAAATATAATTTATCATTTGTATCATGAAAAAAAAATAATAATGTGGCTAAAAACAAAACAAAAAAAATGTGGTTGATCTCCATGAGTATGGAAAGATGTACAAAATCGGCCAAGTGGGGGGGGAAAAGAAGAAATTATAGAACCATACAGCAGGAGCCAAAGTTTTAAAAAAATGGATATATATGTTTATGTGGCTTAGAGCATTTTAGGAAGGATATACAAGAAACTTTGGATAACCCTGGGAGGTGAGCTGGGGGAGAAAATGTTCACTCCCCACCCCCTCAAATTTTACTTTTCATTTATACCCTTCTGTTCCACTTTGATTTTTTTTGACCAGCAGCATCATTACCTTTATAAGGACCAAATGATTTAGTTTGGCAGAAACATCCTGGTCTGGGCTTTGTTTTGCAAACACTGCCCAAGATAAAGCTTTATATATCATCTCACATCTTCACTGTCAAGGCCCAAGAATCCTAGAGTACTGGACCCCCAGCCTACCCTCCCATTACTAAATGTGCCTAATCTTAGAAGCTGCTTTAGGACACCTTCTCTTTGTCCCTCATTTCCCAAGTCCTCTTTTTTCCTCCATGTGCAATTACTCCACTGGTGCTCTCATCCACCCCTGTGGCTCCCAAGACATCGTCCAAACACTAACTCCCAGATTTCTGTCTCCAGTCTAGAACCCCTCCTGCACTCTAGACACAAATGTGCACTGTAACTACCTCAACAGCTCCACCTGGATATCAAGTAGACACCTAAAATTTAACACATGCAAAACTCATCTTCACTTGAAGACTTGCTCGACCCACGGCTTCCAAATCGCAGCTGATGACACGTCCAGCTTCTAGCTGCCCAAGTCCACAACCTCATAGCAAAAGAATGACTAGAAAGAAGAATCTGACCCACAGGGCAAGTAACCTGAAAACAAAGGTAGTTCTGAGTACTGGGATTTAAGATATCATAAGATCACTGAAATGTTTTTGGAAATGTTTAAAGTTAACTCATTTTAAGTTTAGGATTTGGATTTCAACATTTTAATTTGAGTATAAGTCACTTTTTTGCAAGCTAGGAAACAGAATCAGCCTAAGGCAGTCTAGTCTCTAGGGATCCACACTTGTGATCTTTAGCAGAATGACAACATAATACAAAGTGCTGGCAATGAGGTTATAAACTCTAAATAATCACCCTTCTCTACATTTTTCATTAGGAAACAGCCAAAAGTCCATCCTTAAAGGCATGATATACAGAACATCTTGATCTACAAAGGACATAATGACCCATATTATATGCCATTCAACCTATTGGTGATATAGCTCAGAGCTGGCCAAGGATTGGTAAACAGAGAAAGTGTTTACATTTTGAAAAGTTGCTCTGCAGTTTAAAAAATTCCTGGTTGCTGTCAATAAGAGAGTAAAAAATATTACAGATATACCCACACTAATATTTGATTTTACCAAGGTCTTCCACTAGAATATGAATGTAGAGGTATGTATAGGAGATAAGATACTTAGATGGTTTAAAAATAAATTACTTAGTAATAAGAAATTAGACATCCTGCATTCTTCCATTTGCTGCAAGAACAAATTGACAATGAAGACCATTTAACAGAAACACTCAACTCTAAAGAGGGTGGTGGCAGCAACACTTTCCACTACAGAATAACCTCCTGTTTTCCCAGTCAATTAACATTGCTATTGTTCCATGATACATATTCCAGTGGAAAAACTTGTCAGGAGCTTTGTCAGGGCCAGGAGCTGAAAAACAGAGCATGTCCTAATTAGCTAATTGTAAGCTCAGTTAACATCTTGGGGATGGACCCATAATCTGGCCATTGTTTTGTTAAACATTGCAAACTGCAGAATTCCTTAGCCCTCAGCCA